>QVTF01014524.1:0-13107 GCA_003573665.1 Oxygymnocypris stewartii | reverse complement strand
TTTTGTATAAGAGTTTCTTCTGCCGAACATAAGGATGGTATTTAGTTATTTTTGTGTTTAACTAAACAGTTTGCTGGTCCCCATTTACTACCATAGTATTAAAAAAATAAAGATAAAATAAAATAATAATAGAGAATTCAGTGGAGATAAGAAATAGTTTAAACCAGAAACTCAAACAGGTTTAGAACAAATTGAGGGTGAATAAATGAAGACACAATATAAATTTTGTAGTGAACACTATCCAGAGCATGTTTAGAATTTTGAAAGTTCTAAAAACACCAAAAGAAAATGAGTAAAGAAAGAAAGAAAGATAAACATTTGCTAACTGCTTATTCTAGAGATCCACAGAAAATATGTTCTCCATACATTTTTGGTTGATTTTAAATTTTATCCACAATAAATGTGTGCTGTCTTAATGAGTCATTGATCATTTGATATGTCCAAAGGAAATATTAATTCATAAAGATCAAAGCAAGCTCAGAAATGCCAGTGATGCTGTTGCAGAAGTTTATAACCCTTTTATTGGCAAACTAGCTCAAAACAGACAATACTTGTGTGAAAACTGTAAGTTATTATATTACACTTAACATTAACTTAGTGTTTATTGAATTCTATAAAATCAATATCAAATTTTCCGTCATGTTGACATTCTGGAAAATTAATATCATGACCTATGATCTCATCTGAATAGATTCCTTGAAATCCAAATGTCATCAAGCTAATAAAAAGGGGATGTTAACGGCTGTTATTGCTCACTATTAGACTAACAGATTATACCAAATGTTCATAAATAACTATCTAAGTTAAAATAATCAGCTAATATCCAGGCATATAAAGGAAACAAGCAATAGGTCATGTAATGTGATTCAGTGTCAGATGGTGAAAAGTCTCATCTCATGCACCATATGATGTTTACACAGTTACTGGGTTTGGCATGAAACAGCATTAACTAAACACTGTCACAATACATTGCATGTAATAATTATGCTTACAAAAATAGTACTTATTAAAACCAAGTCACATTAAAGTCTCATAACTGCTCACCTCAAATTTAAAGAAGCTGCTATGAACCAACTTTTTTCATTTCAATGCAATGTTGATTGAGATGCAGCTTCTTCTGGAGCTTTATTCACTGGTGTTGCTGATGGACAGAAGATTGCTCTGACTTTATGAATGACACTGTTGAAAACATGACTGCAAAACTGCAACATGTACAGCTGAGTCATCATATCCGCTGAAGGATAAAGCCTCATATTCATAGTCTTAAAAACACAACTCTAAATAATATTAGTCATTACTGAATCCTATTTATATGTATGCAGCACATCTGGCAGACACTTTTATTGAACGTATGATGCATTCACACTACCCTACAATGATACTGGCATTGATACTTGGCATTAAACCCATGAGCTTGACAATCTCTTTCCTGCTGCAGGAACTAGAGCTGAGCTACAGGAACTACAGGAACATACTCCTGTCAATAAACCGTGCATGCAGTGACCTTACCAAAGAGCTATTGACAAAAGCACAGCAGACTCGCCAATGACAAACATGCTTAATCTTCAGGACCACAACATCGTTCATACAACAGCCCTTTAATGACCACTGATAGAAAATTCAAGATAAACGGAAAACATGTAATATAGATAACAACAGGTGAAAAATAGCCCATGACATCATGTTCAAACAGACAAATCACAGACAAGCTGACATCTAAAATCAGTTAAAACAGTCTTGAAGGCAAAGTCCTCACTTAACTCTTTGAAATGAAGTTTGTATCACACAATCTAGTCTGTTTTCATTCCCTGTATCCTCTTTAATTAGCCTAAAACAAAATGTTCTTCTAAACAAACTTTCCAGTGCTCATACCTGAGCCCATTATAGAACCGCTGTGCAACGCCAATATACACCTGTTTAGATATTTGCCATTCATATCTGAAGCCACTGGTGAAGAAAAAGATTATATTATGCCACCCATGGTCTGTCTGAATACTCTTTTCCGATTGGCTGGCAGCTATTGATTAAATTCGTTTAACTGCACAAGTAGTTCCAGGTCAGTTTAATCACCGTTCCATATTAATACACTGCTTTAATTGACGCACACTAACCAACACGCATCACTCGCTGCACACACACACACACACACACACACACACACACACACACACACACGGAGAGAGAGAGAGAGAGAGAGAGAGAGAGAGAGAGAGAGAGAGAGAGTGAGAGAGAGAGAGGGAGGTCGAAGATCGCAGCTTGTGCTGCACACACATACACTTGTTGTCAACGCTTCCCGTTGTATCACTAAAATAAAAGATAGATACTAGATTGCTACATTATATTTCCCAGCAACGAGGTGATCCAATCGCTGTTTTTGAAGTCGTTAATTATTTGCAGAGAGAGACGCAGCAAGCAGATACACAGTCGACCCCCTCCCCCCACTCTCTCTCTCTCTCTCTCTCTCTCTCTCTCTCCTCTCTCTCTCTCTCTCTATACCCCCCCCCTCTCTATGGACAATTAATTGAAATACATGCTAAAATTAATTCAAATAAATGTGCTTACCGCACTATTTCCTATCTGTGTCTGATTTGAAGCTGGCAGAATGCTAGTGCTAACGAGCCATAACTGACGAAAATAACCGTCCTTTTTACCCTTCCGGTCAAAAATTGCGCTGCAAAGAGAAATACTAGTTTTAACTTGAGCCAGCAAATATTATTAGCATCTTAATATGTGAATGCTGGCAAATGACCATGGCATAAGCGGGATAATCAACGGCTTGCTGTGCAGTAAACTATTTGAATGCACTTCGCGGAGGTAACGTCGTGTATTCAGATCGTTTAATGCACATCTAGCCGTTGATTATCCCTTACTTATTTTATATTATATTGTATTATATTATATTATATAAAATAATTCCTAATGAGTGCTGTCTGTTGTGCCTTCAGGACCGTTTATCTTGCGGAAAACTGTTATAGACTAATACTGTTACTGTAATACTAGGTTATGAAACTATTCTAATATGAAAAGTCAAAATCCTAAAATAAAAACAGGACATAAAAAGTCAAAACTATGAGATAAAATGTGACTTTTTCCAACTCTTACCTTATAATTATGACTTAGAATCCCAAACTTTTTATGTCATAATGTCACCTTTTATGTAAGCTTTTATTCACATAATATGACTTAGTTTATAATAATTTTGACCTGATATCATAATTAAATTTTCTAGGTGGCTGCATTAAATGATGGCTGTTTCTCATAATTGCGACTTTTATCTCATAATTATGAATTTATACATCCTAATTTTGACTTTAATGTCATAATTACCTTTTACCAAAGAGGTGAAAATTGGCTTCCATATTATGAGATTTAAAACAATATGTAAAAAGCTTGTCGTGAGTAACAGAGTGATCACTGAAGTATATTGGAGTCAGTAAAGGTATTTTAAAAATGTGAGTGGAGGAAATGAAGAAGTAAGCATTTGCAGGTAGATGCAGACAAAATACTTTCTTTATTTTATATTTTACTATATTTTATTTTATTTGTACTAACACTTTTGTTATGTTAAACATGTCAGAAAATCAGAAAATGTCAGCAGATATAAAATGCATGCTGAGAAGCATGACTATGGTAAATGTGAATAGGGAGCTGGGTAGTAAAAAGTGCTGTAACTGCGTTGAAGCAAATAGTATTGCCACAGGGGTGTTGAAAACTCTGTTCTTCTAAAGTGTAGAAAACTCAGAAGAGAAGACCAGGAGACTTCGGATTGGATCGTCAGCAGAATTTCTTTATTCTACTGACATGTCCTTGTTGGCTGCAGTCATCGAATCTCATCTTAAGTAATTTTTACAGGGTATCTTATAGACAGAATTGGAGGAGGGACTTTTGGAGGTTGAGACAAAACATCAAAGAAGCAAACATCTGAGGGAGGCGTTAGTTGGTTACGGGAAACTTCCCGTGGTCCAATAAACCTAACGAATCCACGTCTGGCCAGGACAAAGTCATTTGCAGATCAAAGGTTGAATCTCTCAGTAGTCTGACTCATTGATCTTACCATTATCATAGAGACAAAAGCACAGCTGTCTTCGAGCTCAAATGGTCAGGAAGCGATCTCCAACACCTGAATTTCCTGACACTTTCTTAGTCAGGACGTGTATCTAAATTAAACATTTAAAATAACATTTGTAATCTTTCAATTCCCCCTTTGAGAGTTCTAATAACTCTCACAAAATACAAATTTAGACACTTAAAAGTTAAATTCTTGTAACTTGTAATTGTTACAGGCACATAGTACATGTTCTGTGTTGCTTATATGTAATTGCATGCTGACACAGAAACAAAACATGCAATTCGGGTCCGTGAAGTTCTTACGGGTAATAATCTTTTCTGGTTGGAACTGTCATTTCCTTGTGAGAGCCGGGAGTCATTTGCTGACAGAAACACTTGATACTGTGGATGCATAGATAGTACGCAAGTAGGAGAAACAACAGCAGAATTGCTATTTCCTTGATCCACAGCCAGGGTTTACCTAACAAGTTCCGAACCATGAAGAATTATCTTCAGTCATCTGGTGTAATTTTGCTGAAAGACCAAGAATGTCTTGTTGGATTTTGTTCAAGTTCTCTGTTGGATCCATTAACCTGGTGCAGCATTCAGGACCGATAATGGTACAGGCTCCCCCTTGTGTTGCAAGAATGTAATCCAAGGCCACTCTGTTCTGTAAGATCATCATCTTGTGCGAGGCAAGAGTGTCCTTAATGTTGCCCAGGGCCAAAACCGTATCATTGGCCAATTTCTGTACTGAATCCGACAGGCTTCTGACCTGATCGAGAGCCTGCATGACACCATACGATGGGATTAATGCTCCAAGAGTTCTTGACCACCACGTTTGTACACAAGTGAGTCCTGGAATGCAGCCATCTTTGTTGGTAGAAGCTGAATTTTGTAGATGTGGAGAACTTGAGGTGGAGTGTGTATTTTCTCTGATGGCTGGTAGGACATAAACCAGGGTGCACCTGCCATTGAATTGGCTGGGTAGGATGCTGTTGACAGAAGTCCCACATAACCACAAAGTGCCAGTCGGTGGAGGAATCATACACCACTGATTTATGGCAAAAAATTTCGGTAGGGATGGGTTCCCGTAGAGACACTCTTTTAAATCATTCTCCTCTTTCTTATCTGATGTAGTAACGTACACATTGAATTCGGTTCTTCTTTCAATCACAAAGCTGCAACGTTCACGAGGAATTTCACCCAGTGTAGTCGATGCTGGAGCATGATTTTCCATGCACCAATAGAACATCCTTGGCATGAGTAGATCTGTCATGATGGGAGTAGCTGAAGTTAGGTTGCAGGATGGTAGTCCAGGAATGCAACACGAAGAAGCTGGAGGAATTGTTACGTTGTGACATGTATCCTTGTTGTATAATCCACTGGTATGATGATCGAATAAGGTACACGTATCACATTTGGAGATAGGGTGTGCCACCCATGGGATTCCTGCTCCTACTGAAGGTGCGTGCGGCATGCAAACGTTCTTTCCAGCAAACAAGGCATTTCTTGACATATTCATCAGCTCTACGAATATGTTGTTTCTGGGGTCTACACTTTGTGTGATGTCCATGATGGTTAATAATACGAAAATCTTGATCATGTTGATGGATGACTGAAGTTCCCGTATGTGAGTCTCTGCGTTGTGTATTTTTTCTTCTTTCTTTTCTCTTTCTTGTGTGATAGTTGGCTCGGCAATGGGTCTAGTTGTTTTCTAGAGGTTGTGGCTTCATCCGCAGGTGAGAAAGGTGGTGCATATGGATCTCAGGACAGCCATCAAATGGTATCTGCACAGAGGAATAAAGAAACACAAACAAGAGAGAACAACGGCACAGAGCAGTATTTGTTATAGAGTCTGCAAACATTAGGGTTGTATCCTCTGTTCAAAATATAGTCTGCTATGGTTGTTCCTTCTTTCCCTATTTCTTAATTCCTGCGACACCTAAAGAACAGTGAGGAAAGGATGGACTAATGGAGGGGAAAGGCCTATGAGGAAATCTTCACCTCAGGGTTGGCCCCCGAAGCCTGTTGCTTTCAGTTCTTCCCTGGGCTCCTCACTGGTTCTTGTGTCTGCCCTATCCTATCCCTGCAGGGGGAGGAACAACCTTACAATGTGACACATGAGTCCAAGTTTTCCTTCCCTGACACAATACTGCAGCTGCTGTAATCAACATCACTTGATGTGGTCCGTACCACTTAGGCTCTAATGGCTTGTTTTTGAATGCCTTTATCATGACCCATTGACCTGGGACGATTGTGTGTCCACCTTCTGGTGGAGTCTGCCAACACGACTCAACTCTCTCTTTGGCACTCTGCACTGCCTTTGTAAGGTTTTCACAGTAAGCGATCAGGGCATCTGAAGCAATGTGCACATCAGCATTTCTAAGATCAATCACACCTGGCATCTGCATTGGGCGTCCAGTAATAATCTCATGAGGGCTCAGTCCTACTGATCTGTTAGGTGATGCTCTCATACTACACAGTACTGCGGGCAGTGCTTCAACCCATGGTACTCCTTCCTGATGCATTTTGCTTAGCCTGGTTTTGATTGTTCTGTTTGATCGTTCAACCTGTCCTGATGCTTGTGGCCTATAGGGGCAGTGAAAGGTTCCACTTAATCTTCAACATTCTAGACACTTCCTTGACTACCTGTCCTGTGAAGTGGGTACCTTGATCTGAGTCAATGCAATCTGGTAATCCCCATCTGGGAATGAAATCAGTGACAAGACATTTAGCAGTATGTGCAGCTGTAGCACGCCCTGTTGGATAAGCTTCTACCCATCTTGAGAACTTGTCTATTACTACCAAAACGTCAGTTTTTCCTTTACAAGGGGGCAACGATATGTAATCAACTTGCAGGTGACGAAATGGCCCTGGTGGAGCTGGGGTATGTGCTGCTGGTGTAGTGGCTGCTGGTACATCATTATTTTTCTGACATGTAACACATCTCTTGACTGTTTCAGTGGCTGCGTTTCTGAATTTTGGATTCCACCATTGATTTGAGAACCTGTGATTCATCGTTGCTGGACCACTATGACCCAAACTGTGTATTTGTTGAGCCAAATATGGCAACAGTGATTCGGGAGCAACATACTTTCCCCCTTTGGTCCAGCAGCCGGATGAATCCACAGTGGCTCCTTTGTCTAACCACGTCCATGCTTCATATAGAGGAACGTCTTTATACAGGTCAACGATTGATTCAGGAGGTAGAATTATCTTCTGTGCTGTACTACCTGAACACACTTGTACAGTTGCATAGAAACAAGCCTGTTTAGCCACTACATCAGCAAGAGCATTACCTTTAGCTTCCGTAGTATTAGTTGTGAGATGTGCTTTCACTTTGATCACTGCTAATTTCTTTGGGAGTTTCATGGCAAACATTAAATCTTTCACTAATCCAGCATGCTTAATGGGGGATCCAGCAGAAAGTTAGAAATTTTCTGGTTTGCCAAATGACACCAAAATCATGAATTACCCCAAAAGCATACCTGGAATCTGTGTAGATATTTGCAACCGATCCTGAAGCTAGCGTGCATGCTCTAGTTAAGGCTACTAGTTCTGCAGCTTGAGCTGAAAAAGGATCTGGAAGACGACCTGAAGCAACTACTTCAGTGGTGGAAGTTACTGCATATCCTGCTCGTCTGTTACCTTCAATAACTTGAGCTGAACCATCAACAAACAACTCCAATTCTGCGTTCTCTATGGGAGTTTCTGCTATTTCACTTGTCGCTGCATATGTAAGCGTAACACAATCATGAGTCATTTCGCCTTCATCCTCTAACACAAATTCAGTCATTGCAGACATCATACATGAGGATGGGTTCGTGACTGGTGCACGCTGTATAACAATATTCGGGGCTGTGAGAGTTGCTAACCAATTTCCCCAACGGGAGGAGGTGACAGAAGTGACTTTTGCTTGATTCATTAGTGCGGACACTGCGTGAGGGCATTTTACGTTTACAGTCTGAGCTAACACCATTCCTGATGAAGCCTGAAGCGCTAGATGAACTGCCTGTACTGCTCTGAGGCATGGGCCCATACCTTGAGCGACTATGTCAAGTTTACCGGAATAGTAATGAATTGGGCGTAAGCTGCCCCCATGATCTTGCATTAGACATGCAGTCATAAAGCCTAAGTGTTCATGGACATAAAGCACAAAGGGTCTATCAGATTGGGCAATTCCTAATGCTGGTGCTTGACATAGTGCTCTCTTCAAATCATTAAAAGCTTTGAGATGAAGTTCTTCCATACAAACAGTATCTGAATCTTTACCATGGCCTTTCAACAAATCATAGAGAGGCTGAGCAATCGAGGCATAGTCTTCAATCCAAGGTCTACAATAACCTGTTGTTCCTAAAAATGAGCGGAGTGTTTTAATGGTATTAGGCGGAGGTATGGCTTTGACTGAAGCCGCTCGATCCTGTGTAATGGATCTATTTCCTGCACCAATTGTTTGACCCAGAAATGTGACTTGCTTTTTAGCGATTTGAGCTTTGTGAAAGCTGCATTTGTGTCCTTTTTTATGCAAATAGTCCAACAATGATGCCAATTCAGTTTGATGTACCTCATGATCTGTTGAGGCAATCAAAATATCATCGACATATTGGATCATAGTGGACTGTTTTACCGGACATTCTGGGTCACACAAATCACGTCTGACAGCCTGATGATATATGGTTGGGGAGTTTTGAAATCCCTGTGGCAATCGTGTCCACTGGTATTGTTCATAGTCAACTGTGAAAGCTAACCATGGCTGGCTGTCAGAGTGCAACGGTACAGAAAAGAATCCATTAGACATATCAATTACTGAAAAAATCTTACAATCTAATGGTAAGCCATTACAAATTGTAGATGGATCTGCCACTAGGGGGGTGATTTTTTCAATATGTTTATTGGCTACTCTGTAGTCTATTGTAAGTCTCCATGTCCCATTAGATTTCTTGATGGGCCATATCGGCGAATTACATGGACTGTTGGTTTTAACTAGCACTCCTTGCGTCAGCAAATTTTTCTACAATAAGTTTGATTCCCTGTATAGCTTCCTTATTAATCGGATATTGTTTGGTGACCGGAGGTGGAGTTCCTGTCAATTTAACTGGTTCTACACCTGTCAACAACCCACAATCATCCTTGTCTTTAGCCCAAATTGGATGATTCTGTAAGAAAGCATACTCGGGAGGGGTTTGCATTATTGGTAGAAATCTGTGCTGAGGAAATTTTTATGCTAGTAGATTCTGAGGGACATGTCTAAAGTTAGATTTATTTGTCTCAGAAGATCCATGCCTAAAATTGCACCTGTATTTAATGGAGCGCATAGCAATTTTGTAGTCAGAGTTTTGGGGCCAAATTGTACCTCTATGGGCGGAGTTTCATACAAAACAGAATCTTCACCTATTACACCAGTTAAACAAAGTTTGGTTTTCTTGTATGGGATGTTTAAACCTTGTGCCAATTTTGTAGGAATTACTGTAATTTCTGCACCTGTATCAAGCAAAAATCTATCTCTTTCTCTTTTATGCTACCTTTCACAAAAATTCTTTGGTCATTGTGTTGGATTACAGGGGAAAGGTAGCTACTCACAGCCCCAATAATTAGTTTTTCCCTGGTCTTGTTGTGCTCTTAGAAGAGCCTGAACTATCTGTACCACAGTTTCAGTGGTCACTGGCGGAACTACTTCAGGGTTGTGTGCAGGCTGAGAAGGAGCAGAATTATGCATAGCATTTCTTTTACTATCTTGTAACTTCTTCCTACACTCTTTCTCCCAATGTCCTAATTTTTCACAGTATTTGCATTTGCTTTCTCTTTTAGACCATCTATTGTCTTGTTTCGTTGTGTTAAACGTAGCTGCTGCTACTCTTACTTTTGCCTTGACATCAGCATCTCTTTCCCATGTAGCTAACCTGTCTAGGTTACTTCTGAGAGTTCTGTTAGACCAAGTTAGATCTAAGAATGGTAAAGCTTTTCTGTATTCGGCTACAAGGCCATCTGACCAGATACGAACCAAGGGTCCCTTGTCATCAAGCACACTTTCAGAGTCATCAACAATTCCACTGTAGATTACAGCTGACTGACAAAATCTTTCAGTATATTCACTCACAGTTTCTTCTTTCCTTTGCACACAGGTAGTAATTCTAGACCAATCTATTTTGGGTCTAAGATATTCTTTAGGATTTTCAAAATTCCTTCTCTTAATCACCCGTACGGGCATTTCGCAGTTCAGAAGTGACAGCAGATTCAAAACTGTTGAATTCAGATTCAGTTAGTATTTGTGACATCAGCTGCGTGACTTCTGCCAACGACATGTCATAAAGACGCATTTTACTGATCAATGTTCTTCTAAATTCAGAAAAATGTGTGCGTGCTGACGGTAAACTCTGAGATAGTCTCTCTATATCTTTAGGACATAAAGCTTTGGCAGCAGTTTGTATTTGCACAACAGAAGAATTGAGAGGAACACATCAGTTCCTCAATCCCCTGAGATCTTCTCCTAGCCCCACACACATGGACGGAATTTACAGGCACATCAGTTACTGATTGGAGAGCTACATCTGTTTCAAAGAACGCTTGTAAATCAGGGTAAATGTTATCAGGCTGACTTACTTCCACATCAGTTTTTGCTGCAACTTTCTTGAGGTTCAATTTCTTAGTCAAAGTGGATACTCTAGCACGGAGTTCATTGTTCTGTTTCTCTAGCTCTGCGTTACGCTGAGACTGTTGTGTCGCTAGCGTTACACTGAATTCCTGTGACAACAGATAATGCCTTTCACATTGTTCTTACGAATACTTGCTCCTAGTACCTTTTTACACTCATCTACCGACCAAGTCTTGTCTGGATGAATCTCATATTTCTGCGTTAGTTTTGTCTAACTTTTTCAGTGACTATTAGGTCCATTTGTTCCCCTAACAGCGTTTTGAATTCACTATCTGACCACAGGAGTCGCAAGACCACTCTTTTCTGTGGTTGGAATCAGCCTAGCATTCTTCTAACCATTTTGTAAGTTTCTTCGGTACCACACAACAAAACAAACACTTCTCTGATCAACAGAGGGTACACTTGTTTTTTAACACGTAATGCCAAAAATCTTCCCTGCCTGAAAGAACAGAGGATAAACCAAAAATTAGCACGTAATGCTAACCTTCCCTGCCTGAAACAGAGGATAACTCATTTTTAGAATCTTCCCTGCCTGAAAGAACAGAGGATAAACCAAAAATTAGCACGTAATGCCAACCTTCCCTGCCTGAAAGAACAGAGGATAAAACAAAAATTAGCACGTAATGCTAACCTTCCCTGCCTGAAAACAGAGGATAAACTTCCCTGCCTACAATAACAGAGGATAAAACTCTTCCCTGTCTGAAAACAGAGGATAAACTTTAGTTAAACAAACCCTACAGATGTATGTTAACTCTTCTCTGACGGCACAGAGGATACAAAAATTTGTACTGGTCTTAGGTTCTTTTGGATTAGAGACAGCACTCACCAGAGAGAAAAATTCAGTCTGGGAAATCCGTGTTCAGCTTGAAGTTTCGCTGGATTCCAAAAGATGCAGATCTTTGTTTCAGCTTGAAGTTTTTCAGGTGAGGAAGCTGGAACTCTATCCGGGTTCACGGCACCATCTGTTGTGAACTCTGTTCTTCTAAAGTGTAGAAAACTCAGAAGAGAAGACCAGGAGACTTCGGATTGGATCGTCAGCAGAATTTCTTTATTCTATGACATGTCTTGTTATCTGTAGTCATCGAAAATCTCATCTTAAGTAATTTTTACAGGGTATCTTATAGACAGAATTGGAGGAGGGACTTTTGGAGGTTGAGACAAAACATCAAAGAAAGCAAACATCTGAGGGAGGCGTTAGTTGGTTACGGGAAACTTCCCGTGGTCCAATAAACCTAACAAATCCACGTCTGGCCAGGACAAAACCTATTTGCAGAACAAAGGTTGAATCTCTCAGTAGTCTGACTCATTGATCTTACCATTATCATAGAGACAAAAAGCACAGCTGTCCCAAGCCCAAATGGTCAGGAAACGATCTCAAACACCTGAATTTGCCTGACACTTTGTTAGTCAGGAAGTGATAAAATTTGTAATCTCACGGGGGTTATGAAATCAGAAAGAGTGTAGCACAACAAGAACGAGCTAAATATAATGTATCTTATGCAGAAGTGGTGAAAGCTGTTGAAATGAGGACCAAATGAAAGAGAAAAAATAGTAAAACTGAAGACATTATATGCAAACGTGATGTTTGACCAATGCACTGCTAGTGGGTGGGACTGTTAACTTGCATTATTGTGTTTCTAGTAACAAGAGATGGTCCTCCCTGCAGAACACAAGATCCAGGGGGCACGGCTGGATCTAGATCCAACTCCTCCCACCTTACATAGATCTAAACCTGCCCGTCTCCAAACCTTGATCCCCACCCCTAAACCTACCCATCCCCACCCATAAAACCTACCCACCCCACCCCTAAAACCTACCCACCCCACCCACAAACCTACCCATCCCCACCCAAAACCTACCCATCCCCACCCATAAACCTACCCACCCCACCACTATACCTACCCATCCCCACCCATAAAACCTACCCATCCCCAAACCTACCCATTTCCACCCCTAAACCACCCCCCCACCCCTAAACCTACCATCCCCACCCAAAACCTACCCATCCCCACCCCTAAACCTACCCATCCCCACCACTATACCTACCCATCCCCACCCATAAAACCTACCCATCCCCAAACCTACCCATCTCCACCCCTAAACCTACCCATCCCCACCCCTAAACCTACCCATCCCCACCCATAAACCTACCCATCCCCACCCCTAAACCTACCCATCCCCATCCCTAAACCTGCCCATCCCCATCCCTAAACCTACCCATCTCCACCCCTAAACCTACCCATCCCTAAACCTACCCATCCCCATCCCTAAACCTACCCATCTCCACCCCTAAACCTACCCATCCCCACCCATAAACCTACCCATCCCCACCCTAAACCTACCCATCCCCACCCCTAAACCTACCCATCCCCACCCCTAAACCTACCCATCTCCACCCACTAGAT
>QVTF01014523.1:0-129806 GCA_003573665.1 Oxygymnocypris stewartii | reverse complement strand
ACATATGTGATACTCTCCAAATGGCGCTATAGGGTGACATGGAGGAGACGAATTGTTGAATAAAGTCGCTATTTTGGTTTTCTTTGCGCACAAAAAGTGTTCTCATAGCTTTGTAAAATTATGGTTGAACCACAGATGTCACATGGACTATTTTAACGATGTCCTTGCTATGTTTCTGAGCCTTGATCGTGTAAGGACCCGAGGGGAGAGAGCTTACGGGATTCATAAACAATCTTAATTGTGTTCTGAAGATGAACAAAGGTCTTACGGGTTTGGAACGACATGACGGTGAGTAGTTAATGACAGAATTTAAATTTTGGGTGAACTATTCCTTTAACTAACAAGCTTCCTTCGTTTGGATCATCTAACTAGGAGCTGTGAGGGATTTTGAGCGGGATGAAGGCAGCGAGGGCAGGAATGGCATGGGCAAGAGTTATTTCTGTGCTCTGCGTCAAGGCAGGTGAAGAAAGGCCCAGAGCGCGCGGCTGTTTACTCGTCACATTCCTGACGACTGGACTCATTTGCCATCTAGACACGGAGCACATCATCCGCGTTATAGGGAATCGACACAAACAAGCTGTGCACAAAAACAACATGATGCACAACCATACCCTTCAAAACATGAAAACGCAATCACAACCATAAACCTCACAGCTGATCTGAAGAAAACTCACTTTTCTTTCATCCTAGTCTTAAACTACGATCATATGAGTCAATGCCGATGGCAAATATCACACGTGTGAATACACTCACAGCACCTTTTTAGTTTTTACATTACTAAACTAATCGGTAATTTAGAAAAATAATCAGTTTGAACTTGATAAACCTGTTAAATCAGATTGAAGCTTTAGATAGAGGCCTCATGATATTTTCTGAAACCCTACAGTCATATATTTTTCTCAAATAAATAATTAAAATATGAATTAAGTGAAAACTGTAACCGACCCAGTTATGTCAGCTATAATACCAGCTATACATTTTCTCGGGTATGTTAGCTTGCAGTAATTATACACAGTGCACAGCGAATATAATACCATGCTAAGTTCATTTGCACAGTTTGTGAAAGATATGAAATTGTATGTTTTTTTCTCATATTGTACAGCTACTGGATGTTTAATATTCCCTCTGGGATCACTAAAGTATTCATCATCATACCGAAGTAGGATTTATCGCAAAGCACTATTCTCTCGCACACTTCGTGTGACGCCAGAAAACTTTTGATGCGCACAAAAACCATCATTCAACACTGATTAGTGGTAAATTAATGGCTGATTAGCAGCTAATGTTAGCATTTTATCAGTCGATAAGATTTTGAACTTTTATTTTGTCCACATGAAGAGAAGTGGTCTCTAATTGTATTCGTTTATTGTCTTTGTTTCAAATTTATGTCCAAAATGATTAGACATGTTAAACATTTTATCGGTTGATTCGTTTTTTTCTGTTTGGTCGTTAAGTGTTAGAGATGGGACTTTTATTTTGTCCAGATGAACAGGGGCAATCTCTGTCTTTATTCGTTTATGCTCTTTCTTGGTTTAATATTTCATCAGTCAACAATTTTTTCTGTTTGGCCATTAAGTTACATTTACATTTATGCATTTTGCAGATGCTTTTATCCAAAATGACTTACAGTGCATTCAGGCTATACATATTTTTGTCAGTACATGTGTTCGCTGGGAATCGAACCCACAACCTTTTGCACTGCTAACGCAATTCTCTACCACTGAACCACAGGAACATACAGTTCCTGTTGAGTTGGTCTTTGTTTCACCTTTCTGTCCAAAATTATTAGAAATGTTAAAGTAAATGACATGACAAGTATTAGCTATAGAGTTGCCTTTCTACTAGTAGGAAGGCATGTGCGATAATACTCTCTCATGTACTGTCAACATTATGCAAAGACATTTATATAATCTGAATACATCTTTGAAAATGCAATAATTACTCACGGGGGAAAAAAAATGCTAACATTTTGGTAATTTCGGTTGAAAATAAAATGCACAAATTATGCAAAACAGGTGATTTTAAATGTAAGCACATGCATAAATGACTGTTTTCCCCAACAGTAATGTGAATTATAATAGCCAAGTGATATTTTCAGGGGGAGACAGGTGACATAAGTGATAAGACTATTATCTTCACAGTCATCTTATATGCACTGCTCCATGAAAACGAGTCCTTAAGCTGCTGACTGTAATCTGCAGGACGTTGCATAAGACCAGATCATCATTACAGCTCACAGAGAGGAGGATGAATATCTACAGAGGAGAGCAAAACCTCTCACAAGGCAACACAAACGCTGTCACGCTGTTTCTACAGCAGCCACACGCAATGACTGCAAACTGTGCAAAGCCACAGACAAGCAGAAAACACAGGCAAGTGGTTGTCAGGTACCTGGGCATCAGAGCGTTTGTACCCGTGTGCTTTCTCATCCTCCCCAGCCCGCGGCTTCGCTCGTCCTCAGCACAGAGTGCTGCTAAAAATAGCACTGAACTAAATTCACAAAACACATGAGACTGTCAAGTGACATCCAGGTCGAGCAGGACAAAGACATGCGGACGCGCCGCTGGAAACGTGTGCATAGAGAGGCTAGCGCGTCCCCTCCGGACTCCTGCGAGCGGAGGTCAGCGTCTGATCATGATGAGAGCGAGCGGCCGTTACATAAAGAAAGCATGCAGACCGTGACGCACTTCCGGTCCGCTAGCAGGGGTCGTTTTTGAATGCATGCGGTGGGAATGTCTTCCAGGCTGCATTCCTGTCAGCTCGCTCAAGCAGAGCCTACGGGAGTCCAGCGAGGACAATAATAGCTCAGGCTCAGTATCGGGTCTGTGAAGGAGAGCAGCTGCTGGTCTATGGCACTAAACTCACTAAAGCACTAAACAACACACACGCTTCATTTTCTGCTGTGATCAAGTCCAGCGAAAGAGAACTATTAGTCAAGAGTCAAATTAAGACTGACACCACTTTTAGCTCATAAGTAGGGACATAACTTGAGATCGACCGATATATTGGTTTACCAATATTTTTCCCGATATTTAAGCATTTTACCCTAATCGGATATCGGTTTTGAAAAACGTTTTTTTTTTTTTGGTCACATACACAATTATACAGAGTATAACCAGCAGTGAAATGTGTTCTCTGTATTTGACCCATCCAAGTACACACACACACAGTAGTGAACACACACACACACACACACACACACACTGGAGCAGTGGACACACACACACTGGAGCAGTGGACACACACACACAACTGGAGCAGTGGACACACACACACTTGGAGCAGTGGACACACACACACACACCTGGAGCAGTGGACACACACACACACCTGGAGCAGTGGACACACACACACTTGGAGCAGTGGACACACACCACACACCACAACACACACCTTGGAGCAGTGGACACACACACACACAACACACACTTGGAGCAGTGGACACACACACACACACACACCTTGGAGCAGTGGACACACACACACACACACACTTGGAGCAGTGGACCACCACACACCACACCTTGGAGCAGTGACACACACACACACACACTTGGAGCAGTAGACACACACACACACCTGGAGCAGTGGACACACACACACACTTGGAGCAGTGACACACACACACACACTTGGAGCCGTGGACACACAACACACACACTTGGAGCAGTAGACACACAAACAACACCTGGAGCAGTGGACACACACACACACACACACACACACCTGGAGCAGTGGGCACTGTTCACTCAGGAGAAGCTCCAGCACGTCCACCGCATGTAACTTTATACAAGATTCACTCGTTTGAAACACACTAAATTATATTAACATTTACTATAGAACCATTATTTCACCAATAAACATCTAAATAAATACATCTCTATCTAAATGTATTATCTATGACTTTTTAACAAATTATAAATCAAAAGGTGTCCTTTTATTATTTCTCAAACAAAAAAATATTTATTTGTGAAATTGAAATGTCAAATAACAAAACTAATTTGAAATTGCAAAACAAATCAAAAAAATATTTGTGACCCTGGAGAACAAAAGCAGTCTTAAGTCGCTGGAGTATATTTGTAGTAATAGCCAAAAATACATTGTATGGGTCAAAATTATCAATTTTTCTTTTATGCCAAAAATCATTAGGATATTAAAGATAATGTTCCATGAAGATATTTTGTAAATGTCTTACCTTAAATACATTAAAACTTAATTTTAGCACTAATAAATGTATGTGTGTTCTTAATTTCTCCAGTACCGATAGCAGAACCGTTAACATCAGAGTTTATTGATACTTCCGGTCTTTATAATTTAGCCCCGAGACCAATTAAATACCGGGTTTCGGTACCCATCCCTAATGATGCGTTGCTTTTTCATGCAGTAATTAAATGGTGAATGAGAATATCTCTCTGTCTGTCATTATGTGTGCCAAATATATAGGCATATTTATTTGTATTGTAAAAAAAAAATGTATTGTATAACAACTGTAATTGTAGAAATAGCAATCCTAATTGTTTGACATTTCTGAAGTGCTTCCCTTGTTTTATTCATTAGTCAGAATACTGTCTAACTCAGTATTTTCACTAATTGTAAAATCTGATTTATAGAAAAATAATACGGATTAGACTAATCTGAGAAATAATCAACAATTAGTCGATTAATCGTTAGATTCATCCTATACAAATAATAATTTGTTGCAACCCAAGATGTAACAAATGATAATTTTTCACTAAAATATACTTTCAGCCACATGGATGATTTTGCAGATGAATTCATCTGTTCGTCACTAAACCGCAACACAACACAGCCAAAAGAAAGATGTTTAAGACTAAAATACTTTGGAGTGAGAGCAGTTGAGATTTCACTGGGAACACAAATCACTCGAACCAGCATGACATCATGACAGCACAAGCAAACATGTGTTGAAACTAACCTGACTGTGCAAGAACCAGCTCTAGTCCTGAACTCTCGCTGTCCAACGAGTCCTGACCGGCACAACATACAACACCAGTCACATGACGTAAAGTAAGAGAATAACATCAATGAAGCACATCATCATGAATCACTGAGTGAGCACACACAAACAGACGCTTGATGCCAGCAGCAATCCTTCAGTCACAAGAGCACATCAAATACACAAACCTAGAGCCTTAGCTTTGCAGAAAACTCTGATGGAATTGTGCCATTTTGGGCGAATGAGTCCTATGTAGGGCTGTTCACAATATGGTCTATTGTCTGTGAATATTGTAGCACAGAAAGACTGCAGTAAGGGTGAAGTCTGTATGTTGTGCGTGTCTCGTTTTGCTCTACAACACAACCTTAAGCTTGTGTGATGCTCATCTGGATCTCAATTTCCGCAATGCAGTCTCACTAAATGAGGACATAAATATATGAGCAACATCTCTAGAACTGCTCTGAGTCACTTCATGACCATCTGACGGTTTCATTTGAGAAAAGCCACACACACACCACACACACACCCTCTCTCTCTCTCTCTCTCACACACACACACACACACACCCCCCTCTCTCACACACCCTCTCTCTCACACACACACACCCTCTCTCTCTCACACACACACACACACACACACACACACCCTCTCTCACACACCCTCTCTCTCTCACACACACACACACACACACACACACACCCCACCCCCTCTCTCACACACACCCTCTCTCTCACACACACACACACACACACAACCACACACCACACACATCCTCTCTCTCTCTCACACACACACACACACACACACACACACACACACACACACACACACACACCCTCTCACACACCCTCTCTCTCACACACACACACACACACACATACAAGGCAACTCATAAAAATAAAAGTTGGGTTTAACTTGAAGAAACTATGACGGAATATTATTACTACTTCTGCTTTATTTAAAAACTTTATTTTTAAGGAATAGTCACACCATGTTTTAATTGTAACAGGAAACCTCTGTTCGGAAAAATTTCAGTTTGTTTAATATTCTTTTTTTTATGCCATCATTTGATAACCAGAAAATTAAGTACATTAAACAGAGTTCTGTTGAAAGAATAAATAATAGGTTTTTATTAATAAAATGGAATTAAAAAAAAAATTAAATTGAAAATTTAATTAAACAGAATTTGACAAAAATAAAACGTATTTCATAGAGCCCTAAATGATGCATTACTATTGTACTTTTATAATACAATTTATTTAGAAAAAAAAATTAATAGATAAACATTTTATCCATGTTTTACTTTCAACATTAGATAAACCATAATCAATTAACTGATTAAAAAATATATACTTGCAGATGAATTGCTGCAGTTGTTACAGTTGCATGAAACATTAGGCCTATATTTATTTCCAAAAGCATGTCTGAAGTGCTGTAGAAATGACGCGAGGTCTCCGGGTCTGGCTGAAGGGAATCACTGGCAGAGCACACAAAAGCTTTCAGGCTCAATCAAGAACAATCTGTCCTGCCAAAGAACCAGAAATGTGAGCAGCCCTTAGGTTTTTCTGAGCGGGGGGGCACCCATGTAGCGGCCCTCTCTGCTATCTTAGGTACTACGGGCTCTTTACATATGACGGGCCACTGTTGTTGTGTGTCTAGCTCTTCACAACAACATTTAAAGAAACAGGCCAACAAGAGAATATCATTTCACAAAGTTAAATCTAACTACGGTTTTGCATATTAACTCTATTCATCTGGATGCGTTCCTGGGAAGATTTCTGCATGTAGTAACCTCAAATGAAAACGAGAAACAAACAAACACATGTGAGGAGAAGACATAATACAAGATGAGAGGTCATGGCACACGCTCAAATACTACGGTACATTCAGCTGCTGTCTGGATCTCACACACAGCATTCAATCACTTGTCCTGAGACAACATCAACACGTTCAACACTAGTGAATCATAAAACACTCAACATACAGTAGTGCACATGTTTTGAAAGGTTGGTCATATTTTGGGCTTTTTAACGGCCTATGCTGATGTCAATATACTTCAAGATTGAGTGCTAATTGATTGATGAGATATCAGCACAAATATTTGACAACAAAATATTTTCATTATTAAGTTAACTGATATAAATAACAATATTTGTCCAATAGTGAGGATTGAGGAACCCATCGAACATGTGCCGGTCAACCCAACAATGTATATTATACCCTCCTTTACCTTGTTTCTTCATGATTTAGTACTTCAAATAGAAATACTGAAAACTTGCATATAAATATAAAAATATCTACCACTGCGGTGACCTGCTAGGGGCCCAAAGATGGCTTAAAATGATTGAAAATAAGACAAAACAACGTTCAAGACATAAGCTGAAATCATATTTCTTATATTAATTCAATCCTTTATCAACTACCATTATTTAATTCATTTTTATTCTTGGTCAATCTGGATACACTGTATGAGGGAATATTATGGAAGGTCATGGAAATTGATACAAATAGTAATTTATTTTTTTCTTATGACAAATATGCTATATTTTACCAAGTACAAATGGCTATTTGCGAGTCAAATAATAAAGAAACAAAATATCATATTATATAATATTTTATGAAGTAGACATGGCTGTTTATGAGTAAAATCATTATTAAAATAAAAAATGAATATCATATTCTGTACTATTTTATCAAATAGAAATAGCGATTTTTTTAAGTAAAACAAAAATAACCAACAACAAAAATCATGTATATTCATTGGTAATTAATTCTAAAAACCACGCAGAACATTCGCCTATTGTAATGATGGAATTGAATAATTTCACTGAATAAAACTGAAAACTGAATAGTTTTCATCTTCCCATTTCTAATATATACATACAAACACACACACACAAGCAGAAGTATCAGAAATAGCCAGTAGCCTTGGAGTCCCCCATAACTTCAAGATCCTAAAAAAGCTAAAGATGAACAATACCAAAAACAAAAATGATAATATCAGTGTGCAGCAGAAATGAATCCAACGCCAAAATCAACTGTGAGTGCTTTCCTCTGATTCCTGCATCATTCTGAGTATCGTGATGATACTCTGTGCATCTTCATGCATGCAGTACTGGCACAGATCCGAGTCCCTGTGTGACCTGCACATCTCAGACAAATACACTGACAGCACGAGCCACGAGGTCACGTGCCAGTCTCGCTCTCACGGCTTATCACGAGCTGCTTCTATCACCACCGACATACAATGATGAGCACATTTAGAGAAAAGACCACTGATAGTGCAGCGGACTCTGGACTCGGCGAGCTTACACAGCATCGCTAGTTCTGCATTTAGTGATCGCACAGAAAAGCCGAGGACTGACAGGAAATAAAATAAGTGTAACGTTACTGAAAGGCTGAGTAGAATAAATAATACGATTACAGAAATGCTCGTCAGATCCGGTGACATAAACCAACAAAGGGTCGCCAGACGGTGTCAACTGAGCCAACTAGCATGAAGCTAAACATTCAACCTTACGTAACCATAAACAAACACGACTCTAGGCTAAATATATTATAAACACACATATCCACAGAACTTCACCGAAATGTAATCTGTTAAATGAACGTAATGCTCTCCGGAAGCTGAGGATGAAAAGCTCGTGCGTTAACTGTTAACTTACCTGAACACCGTGTCCTCTTTGCTGCATTTTGCGAGCGGCGAAAACGCGCTTCTTTTGTTGAAAAGTTTATTAAATAACGTGGGGGCCATAATGAACCCACGGTTTTGAAGGAAAATCCCCTTTTTGTGTTTAATTCTTGAGCAACATTCGACTCCAGCAGACGGACTCCATTTGTGGGCCAGTCATATGACTGCCATTAGTCACAAGAGCTGCCTGCTTGACAACGCCACTGCTCTCTGATTGGTCGATTATTCGCTGCGCTCAACTCCGCTTTCCTGATTGGCTGATATTTTGGTTTGTAGACCACGTGGTCAGAACGGCTGTGTTGATGTTTTGGGATTAAATTTAAAACCAATGCATTTAATCTGTATTTCACGGGCATTATGATCTTTTTTTATGCTCAATGATACACAGAGACGTTAAAAGAAAGAGCAATTGCACAATAATTGTATTCGTCTTTTTAATATTTATTATTGTTTTATCCAAACATCTAATATAATTTCATTTGTAAGGTTATCTTTTCATTTAAAGCATGTACAAATATATTCCACGAGCACTGCAAGGCACTGGTGCTTTCTCATTCTCTGCATTAAAACCATCCATTAAATACATATTACATAACTTACTCTGTTTTAACTTCATTTTACATAGATACTCTATACTCCAAGAGTTGTATATTATGCATTCATCCATCTTAAGGTCTTAAAAACACTACATGGTCATGAAATGATATTCAAATATTTGTAGAAATGTAAACCAAGCACGCAGTAGAAGTGTTGACTGCCCTCTGCTGGTCAGATATGATCCAGTGATCTGGGCTTCTTCACTTGAAAGAAAAAGGATATTTGTCCTCTCAGATTGAGATTATCTATAAATGCACACAAAAGTAACATGAATTTCATTAGATTTCAAAAATGGAATGAGAAAAGGAAATTACCGCTTTGGCAGGAAACGTAAACAAGCGTGTTTGTCTGAGTCTCTGGAAAAAGGCTTCTCTCTCGTGCTCGTTTGTAAAGTCAAAAAACCTCACAGGCCTCGTGGAAACATCTCGGGATCCCGCCGGCACGCCTGTGTTACCCAGCTTTACCACAGAATCCAGCTCGTCTTTCTGACCACGTTTATGGCTTGATACGTTTCGAATGCTCACAATATCACTGAACGTCACTTTTCTGCATTTTATTGGTTGTTCCGTTTCTGCAAAACACTAAAAAGGGAAGTTTTTCCTCATTATCCTGTTGATGTAATGATGCTATACATAGTGACCGGCCAGCCAGACATCCGGTGATATCATCAGTAGCATTACTCACTTATAGCAGAATGCAAGAGGGAAGATATTAGTCACGCAGACATGAATGTGACCATACATAGGCATAATATGAAAGACGTAATAGTATTAATCACCTTTTTCACAATAGGGGAAATAACTACAACCCTAGTATTCACAGGCGTTCTCTCATTCGCTGATTTTAACACACATCCTGAAAACAGCAGAAACAGAGCTTTATTTAAAGAAAGAAAGAGTAGTGTCATCTACTGTATTTATAACTTGCATGGAGTGAAACTCAAGTACCTGATGCAATATCTGATGCCAAGGTTTCAGAGGGCACACGTAAAGGAGAGAGACTGGGAAATACATCATTTTAGATGACTGAGAAGTATATCAGCATATATTATATATTCATGTATACAGTGCTTGTCAAACTTTGGGAAATTACGATTTTAATATTTTTACAAAGCTGCAATACTGTTCTATTAAAAAGTACAGTAGAACTTTTTATTTTTTTTATTTTATTATAATATATTTTAAAATGTAACTGATTTCTGTGACGCAAAGCTGAATTTTCAACATCATTACTCCAGTGTCACATGATCCTGTGTTTAATAGAAATTAATTACTTATATATCTTATTTCAAATAAATGCTGTTCTTAACTTCTATTTATCAAATAATCCCGAAAAAAAGGTTTCCACAAAATATTAAGCCACAAAAGCATTTATGAAAATAAAAAACATTATTAATAACCGAGTACCAATAATAGAGCAGCAAATCAGCATATTGGAATGATTTCTGAAGGATCGTGTGAAACTAAATATTGGAGTAAAAAATGCTGAAAACTCAAGTTTGCATCAAAGGAATAAATTATATTTTACAATATTTTCAAATAGAAATGTCAAATGCCAATAATATTATGATTTTTACTGTATTTTTGATCAAATAAATGCAGCCTTGAGCATAAGAGACTTCATTAAAACATTTAAAAATCATGTTTCCAAATTTTGTTTAGTACTATATATACATTATGCATAAATAAATATACAGTATGCATGTATAAAGGCCTTACCAAAGGGGTGACAAAGAAAACGATTTCTCTTCAGCAGGGTTTATTGATAATTCTGCGTAAAATAAAAGCATAACAGCCTTTCATATTGACAACACCGCGCTAAAACATGTATGTGAAATGCATCAGCCCTCTCTGCATTAATAGCAGTTATGAATGACTTACCAAGAATAGAGGAGAGGTTTAGAGGCTGCTGCAGCTCGAGATCCTGTGCATGGCTGAGATCTAGAAGAGTGGAGTTTTTCACCGGGTTCATCATCATCACATCTTCACAGAGTAACGCTGTCCCCTCGTCTGAGTGGTCTTGAGAGGCACACAAACAACAGCACTAGAACGTCAAAGACTGTATGTAATGATGTGTACTGAGACAATGAAGCACTTTGACTGACATTTGGTTTGAATTAAGAATTAAAGGAATAATCACTCAAATAGTTTTCATTCACTCGTCCTCGTGTCATTACAAAACTGTTATTGTTTCTGTGGAACTGAAAAGGAAACGTTCGGAAGAATCTTAGCTTATAGAAACTGTACCTGTCAATCTGCAAAAAGGACAAACATACTGTACATGCATCATGAAAGTATCCCGTATGTTATATTTGTTTCTGAAACCATACTATAGCTTTCTTATGATGAATAGATTGAAAGCTACACAACACACAATTCAAAAGAACCAACTTTATGGTAATTGTATTGTTCATTTTTGGAACTTGACATACATATTTGCCAAAAGTATTGGCACCCCTTCTAATGAAAGGTTTGACTACTTTAGTAATTTCCATGAGTACAAATCTTAATGTTGAAGCATATAATGATATTCTAGGGAATCTAATTGTATAGCATCAGTTTGGACAGAACCCTTTTCTATTCTAACATGACCGTGTCTCTGTGTATAAGACAAGAATCAAAGAGAAATGATGATTCAGTCAGTGTGGAAGAACTTGACTGGTCTAATCCCAGCTGAACACCTCTGGTGTGACTTTAAATGAGCCAAAAACTCATCACCAAACACTAATGACTTGTACATTCATTATATGGACAAAAGTACTGGCACCCCTTCTTTAGAAGAGAAAAAGGCACCAAACTGTGGCAACAAAGATGAAAACATAATTAATGTACTTAAAAAATTTATTTCCACCTCTGTTGCAACAGTTTTGAAGTGTATGAAGTGACTGTCTCATATGTACAAGTCATTAGTGTTTGGTGATGAGTTTTTGGCTCACTTCACTTTCATTAGAAGGGGGTGCCAATACTTTTGGTAATATAGTGTATGTGATCCTGGAAACCCATGTGTTCGGTCCAATGACCCGGTTTTATTACCCTGTGAACAGAAAAGAGCTACATAAATATTCTTCCTGACTATTGAGGATATAATGTGTGTGTGTGTGTGTAGTGCCCTCCATTAATATTGGCACCCTTTTGATCTTTCATAAAAAAAAAAAAATCACAATTCTAACTTATCATTGAAGTAAAATAATTGAAATGGGGGGGGGGGGGGGTCTCGTTGTAAAATAAATGCTTTCTCTAGTTCATGTTGGCCACAATTATTGCAATGTCCTTTTCCCAACATAACAGCTCTTATCTAGTTCTCTCTTATATTGCCTGAAGAGATTGGAGAGCACCTGATAATAGATCCGAGTCCATTCCTTCATACAGTCTCTCCAGATCCACAGCTCAGTGTTAGTACTTCTCCTCTTCAGTTCACCTCACTCATTCTGTGTACGGTTCAGGTCAGAGGACAGGGACAGCCATGGCAAAAGACCCATTTTGTGCTCAGTTACCCATTTTTGTGTTTATTTTGGATTGGTGTCCTGGTGGAAGATCCAACCACGGCCCGTTATAAGATTTCTAACATAGAAAGTCAGGTTTTGATTTTGTATCTGTTGGTATTTGATAGAATCCATGATGCCATGAATCTGAACAAGATATTCAGGACCTCTGGCAGAAAAACAGGCCCACAACATTAAAGATCCAGCAGTGTATTTAACCGTGGACATGGGCTACTCTTTCATCCCTGTTTGTACTAAACTCATCTTGAGTGTTTGCTGCTAAAAACTCTTTTTTCAGTTTCATCTGACCATAGAAGCCAGTGCCATTTGAAGATCCAGTTGTGTCTGATAACTGAATATGCTGGAGTTTGTTTTTGGATGAGTGAGGAGAATCCTGAACAACATGTGCTGATGTAGGGACTGTTTGATTTTTTTTAGGCTTTCTGACCCCAAGACTCAACTAATCTCTGCAATCCTCCAGCTGTGCTGCTTGGAGAGTCTTTGGCCACTCAATTCTGAGGGAATTTCTAGGGGTGCCAATAATTGTGGCCAACATGCATTAGAGAAACACATTTATTTCATCAGAAAATGTCCCTCCCCCCACTTTCGATTGTTTTACCTCAATGATAGGTCAGAATTTTTTTAATGAAATATCAAAATGATAAACAATGCAGATTTATTTTCACAGCCACCTTTGCTCATATTTACCAAGGGTGCCAATATTAGTGGAGGGCACTTCAGATATACACACACGTTTAGTTTTGTGAACATCACATAGGCGTAATGGTTTTTATACTGTACAAACTGTATGTGCTATTGCCCTACACCTACCCTACACCTAAACTTAGCCCTCACAGGAGACGGTGCATTTCTACTTTCCCCCAAAAAACTCACTTTGTATGATTTATAAGCATTTTGAAAAGTGGGGACATGAGGCAATGTCCTCATAAGTCACCTTCACCTTGTAATACCTGTCATCATTCAAATTTATGTCCTCGTTTCTCACAAAAACGCGCGCACACACACACACTATTATATACTCAATATTCAGGAAGAATATCCATGAAGCTCTTTCTGTTCAATGACAGTTTACAGGGTCCCATCTGTCCAGTGTATGATATTACAGTATGTGGGTTTGATACAACACAAGTAAATAGCAACAAATTATACCATAACTGTCAGCTCTGCGAAACTCCTCGATGGATGAAAGCGTCGTGTCCTTGCTTGAAGATGGAGAATCAACATCCAAACAATCCAACAAGAAGCTGGAAACACCTGAGGGCATCGTTACACCTGCTCAATAACAGAGAACATGTCTGTGAGGAACTAGAACCACTCAAAGCATTGAAAGTGAGCGTCGAACTCACTTGTGGAGTCCTGGCTGAAGTCCTTGGAGGCACTGGCAGTCGACATGCCCTGCTGAGAGCGGAGGAGAGGCATTACTGTTAGAGATCAGCAGATTATTAGAGATCAGCAGTTATATCAGAGAGCTCGTACCTCAGCATGACCTCTCCTGCATCCGGAAATCAACGACTGGCCATTCAGACATCTTCCACCAGCCTTCGTAACTCTGAAACTTACATTAGCAGAATATGGCTTCAAAAAAAAAGAAGTTAATGCTGTGTTGCATGATAACGTTCCACAGGTGTATGCGAGATTTGAGTAAGGATGCACCTGAAATCACATATTTCTCTACTATATAGTAGGCGAAAAACAGTATGTGACAAAACTAGTATGTCCAAGTTTACAGTACGCACAAAACAGTACGTAAAAACTTATTTCGGTGAGATTCTGAAGTATGCATGTGATGGACACTTTACTATCCCATGAGGCCACAGGAGAGGGTTTGTGAATGGCAGTGAAGCTACGCAACTGACGTTGGTAGGTCACATATAATGATAACATGGTGACTGTACTACGTCCAGATTGCATTCATAGCACAGACATTTATACTATTCAAAACATACTTTTTTTACCAGTCGCAAGTAATTGCTTATTCAAAATAAGCACTTGAGTATGTGATTTTTATACATGGCAAAAGTGTTTCAAAGCATAGTATGTCAAGTACGCCAAAAATTTTAAGCCAAAACACCCACACTTGTGGTCTTGGGCACTTGAGAGGGCATGCACGGATTCGGTTCAGAACCATAAACACTAATAAAAACAACCAGTGTTGGGGAAAGTTACTGTTAAATGTAATGCGTTACAATATTGCATTACTCTAAAAAGTAAATAACTACATTACTTAAGTTACGTTTTATGGAAAGTATAATCATTGCACTACTTTTTCTCATCTGGGCTGGGCTTGCTTGTTGGTTTTCGATATGAAAAGTTATATTTTTGGTAAATGTAAAAGCGCTTTCACACCAAACGTGAAATGAATAAACGTATAGCACAAGAAGAAAGTTCAATTCTCTTTAACAATAAAAAATTAAGAAAGAAACACAAATGGGAAAATAAAGTAACTGCTGCTACTTATTCGATTTTTTTTAAACTCATTTTCTAATTAAAAAAGTAATGTTACTTTACTCGTTACTATAAAAAAGTAATCTGTTTATGTAAATCGCGTTACTTGTAACGCGTTACTCTCAACACTGAAAACGACTACAAACATGGAGGACGAGACCGAGGGTCTGTCCCAAAGATGATCAATTTTTTTTGCCTCAAACTCAAAAATATCACTTTTCTTCAAACAACAAAAACGACAACATACTTTTATCGCGTATTATAAGTATTCACATTGGGTCGCAGCAACAGTCTCATTAATATTCATGATTCGTTCACTAGCAACAGATGTAACTTTAGCTCATTTAGCAGAAATCTTTCCGATAATAATCCCACCTGTCTTTGTTGCATCCGTAAGCTTTTAACTTGAGCTGGCGAGCACTTCGACTGCGTTTAGCCCCGTGCCTTTGAACATCTAAGAGTTAAAGATGACAATGATAACGAGTCGATCATTAAAGCAGAATTAACGTTAGATCGAAAACGCGTCATACTGTAGAATGACGCAGCTCTCATTGGCGTCACGTTACGCCTGGTGTTGTTTCCACTTGACGCTTTCCTAACAATCATACTTGAGAAACCGAATCAATGCCCTACAATCACAAACCAAATCATTATTGATCCTTTATGTGTTTCTGTTGTTAACGTGGGCGTGGTCCAGTCCTTGAGGAACGTAACCAGGCAACGTGAGTAATCTATCAGCGGGCCTAACGTTACATATTAAACCGTGAGCTAACAAAAGCGTTTAGCTATCTAGTGTAAAGTCAAAGTGTGTATTAAATGTGTGTCGCACCACAGAAAAATGTGTTATTAACCACAATTAAGTAACGTTACTACATAGTTCACAGTCTTTGTAACATGTTTCAGTAATGCATTTCTAACATTTATAATGTGTTTACAATCAATTCTCAGACTTTACACAGACTTTAAACTGACATTAGATGTGGGTTAAAGAGAACAAATCTTGATTATATGTTATTTACAGGAATAAAAATTGTTTACAGTGCCTGCAACATTTAAAAAAAAACTTAAATGTGCTTAAATGTGTGTCTTTTGATAGAGGATTTTTATTACACTACCTATTATTATTATTATTATTATTATTATTCCTAAACACGAATCTTGCAAACTGTAGGAAAAAGAAAAAATAACATTTGTTTGCAATGCAAAGAGTTTTGTAATCAATTTAAAAACCCAGGCTTTTAATGTGCAAACTTGTACCTTTTTAATTACATTAAGATTAGTCTCATTGCCCTTCATATTCTAATAAAGATGGTGATTATTAATGTTGAGATCGAGTTGTATTATGACTGATTTACTCTCAATCATGGGGAGCTCTTCAAAAGCTCTGTTACACATCTCTAACCATAACACAGTTAATATCTGTACTGAATATGTCTTATGCAGTAATGAAACTGATTACATACATGTCATCTGGATTACATAATCAGATTACACAAATTAAGTGCTCGTAATTAGAGTGCATTACAGTTTAAACTACTCATAATCAGATTACAGTCACTTCTTTATGGATTACATATTATTCAATGGCAGTAAATTATTATTATTATTGATTTATTCACCCTAATTCTTCTTTTCTCTTAATTTTTATTTCTAAAAATCCTACTGTGTGTCATACTATTTACCTTATGTCATGTAAATACATTTTCCAACCAATAACTGAAACAAATAATTATGCTTATGTTCCTAAACTTCATATCCAGTGACCTTCAGTTCATTCTGGACAAAACATATTTCATAACTGAAGACTTTGAGCGTGTGTGTCATTGCTATTTCCATGTTTATTAAGATAATGCAGCCATAAGACAAACTCCTTAAATGATTTACTTGAAATATCTCAAGGAAATATTATAATAATGTACATGTTATCAGTTCTTTGATGATGCTTAATAGTCATATTAACATGCATGTAAAAAAATTAATAAGGTAAAAAGGTACCTTACATAGAGATCCAATCTATTTTTACACATTTATATGTGTTTAAATTATTATTATTTAATTTTTTATGATTTAATTACCTCTGCAGTTCTTACATTAAGCCAGTTTTGGGAAACCGCAGTGTAATGTAATATTTAATGCATTTTATGATGTTGATTCCAAAACACAGAATATATTTACTCTGCTTTTTTATATCAATGTTATGTTTGATGGTGTTTAAAACAAGTTAGATAAAAAAGTCATCAGAATACATGACCTAAAATGAGTAACTTATTACATTGACTACAATTTCATCATGTAATCTGTAATCAGTAATATTTCTCCCCAGCACTCGTCTTACTTGCACGTTTCCTTCAAAAATCTGCATTTTCTTTAATTCAAAGTATTTTTTATTCTTTATTAAGCAATAAGCACGCTTTCAGAATACAGAACGAGCAGCACTATTGTTAAAATCCCTTCTTTAGGACAGGATTTATCTGACTGTAAACAGTATTCAAATGTCTCATTTTACGAGCTTTAGAAGTCTTGCACTCGGTGTTTGTTGAAGTGTATTCAGCAACTTATGACACATCACATAAACTAATGGATTACTGAAAACTAAAATGGGCGGGGTCTCAGTTCCACCCAGCGGTTGTTGATTGGATGTTTCACTCAAAAGCCCTCGCAGAAGGCGGGGTTTATACACGTTAGATATTGTATTGATTGTTGGTCGCCTATCAGTTCTAGATAAACACGAGCTCATAGTGCAGAACAGACCTTTTACTGCCAGTCCTCTGAAATATTAACTTCATACCACGTATTAAAGTTCACAGTCATTGATAGTATATATATATATATTTGACTGCTTATGATGCATACTTTGGACTGGGTAGTAAACTGATCTCAATTGTATAATGTATGTACCTGTTGATATTTCATGCATTTAATTGTATCATATTTTGGTGACACATCAAGTTTTTTTTTTTCAAAATACCTGATGATTTTATCTCACGCCACTAAACTGGCACTGTGGGGAAGTCGTGGCCTAATGGTTAGAGTCGGACTCGTAATCGAAAGGCTGCAAGTTCAAGTCTAGGGCCTGCAGCGATTGTGTGTGTGTGTGTGTGTGGGGAGGTGAATGTACAGCGCTCTCAACACTCAATACCACAACTGATGTGCCCTTGAGCAAGACACCGAACCTTAACTGTCCCCAGGCGCCGCAGCATAAACACCTGCCCACTGCTCCATGTGTGTGTGTGTGTGTGTGTGTTCACGGTGTGTGTGTGTGTGTGTGTGTGTACGTGCACCTTGGATGGGTTAGATGCAGAGCACAAATCCTGAGTATGGGTCACCATACTTGGTCATATGTCACGTCACTTTAATTACACTAAAAGTAAACCAGTTTGTACAGTACATCCAATAAATACATTCAAATACATTCCAATAAATTCTTTTGACTGTATACCAAAATGAATGGTTTATTCTCATAATTCGTGACTGGAATGGACACCAAATCAGTCTCCACCGTTCACACCGGCTGCAGAGTAGAAGAGGAAAACATACAAACAGGGCTAAACCCAAAAGTCGACACCTTTCACAACCAAATACTGCAGAACAGTGACTCTACTTGGACATACAGTGCATCTCATGCCTCTGCCTCGAGGAAACGTCCAGCAGTTTCAGTGCTTTTCACCAAGATCTGGGAGGACTGGAGAAGTTAGTCTGTGCAACAAATCGTCAATGCTAATCAACTCTCCGAACAGAAACCTGTTATACAGCACTAAAGCAGTCCGTCACACTTGATCATCTTTTCAGGGAAACTGGAACTGTGGATATAAGCTAATAAAAAAGCGACAAAGACCAGGTTCTCGTCCTATATAACATGTTTTTCCTGTTTGAAGAAATTAAAAAAGGGAGATTGGATCTCTATGTATCCTGTTTTTAAACAGAAAGAAAGAAACACGCTACCAAACTGGGCAGCCTGCTTCACCAAAATCAAATGTTTTTTCTGAATCCAAACTCAGAGGCGTGAGAGAGGCTGGTGCGGACGCAGAAGAGGGCCGAGCAAACTCAGTCGATGTCCATATTGGGAAGCTTGGCGTCTGTGTTTTCCGGGGCAGCTTGGCCCTTCTCTGGCTTGCCCGTTTGGGGCTCCGGACCCTCCTCTCCGTTCACAGGGCCATTCTGTTCGGACGGCGTCTCCTCCTTTGGAGGCTCCACTTTGGGCTTGGGTTTGGTGACGATATGATTGCAAGCAGAATACAGCTCCTGTATAACGATGAACACGGTTAAGACATGTATCTGCTAGAAAAGCTACCACTTTTAAAAAGTGGTTTTTCACTATTATTTACAGCATTCTCATGGGTTTAAATTCTATATTTTTTGTTATAAAATACAATAAAAACAACCTGTGCATCAACATTTCCTGGTAAAACCTTAATTTACAAATGTTATCAAGGTAGTAAATATTACAGAACGTAATGTTTCTGAAAAGCCAAACATGTCAATCTCTTAAATTGTGACACGCAAATTAACTTCATTCTGTAAAGTTAGTGTAATTCTCACGCCTTACACACATTATCACGTCCGTCAAACACTTATGCAGACTGTCAGTTGATATATTAGAACTAAAAACATCGACATAACTCTCCGCTGAACACCTGCCGCTGGCTAAGAAACATAATTATTACCTTACCATATGCTTTTAAATCCACATATTTGAATATCACGGCATCGATGTCTGTCACATTAACGTACACAATACACTGGTGGCATTTAGCAGAGGTCCAGGGAATATACGAGTTCCTGGAGAAGCCACACTACATTATCCCTTTCTGAGGAGGAGGAGGGAATATCACCTGTCTGTCAGAGACCGTAACATCGCTCAAGTTCAAGTTTATTTATAGATCCTTGCAAAGCAGCTTTACAGAAAATTGAAGTTTCTACATTATATTTAGGAGTAGGTTATTAATGGGGACTAATATGGCAGGAATGTACAGTGTGTAATAAATGACACAAACAGACGTGAACACTATTAACTGCAATGATTATAAAGCTAAATTTGATAATACACAATGCAGAGTTTATTATACAAAAACTACATATTCTAAGATTCTGGCTATTTTCTATTCTTCGCTGATATTGTTTTTCTTTCATAGTTTTGGCAATAGATGAACTATTAAATGAATGATCTCCCTGCAGTCATATGCTGTCCCTCAGATTCTGGAACTTATCAGGTCATTTTTATAAAACGTAGTTTAATTGATCAATAAAATCCATGTTTACATGACGTTATATTTAACTTCCCGTATCAGATTTCGACCCATACGGTTCATCTAAACACTGGTGAGACCTGTACCTTTGTTTGGGCCTGGATCTCTTGGGCTTTAACCACCGGGTCCTGACTGAGACTCTGTTTGCTCTGCAGATTCATCGTGTTGTTCATCCAGGTCATGGTTTCATTCACCTGCTTTTCCACCTTCATCATCTCCAGCTCATCCAAATGATCATACAGCTCATCCTGAGTTAAGAGAAGATGCAGAAATGTGATTCATCCACATCTGTAATGTATTAAAGGCTATATAAATAAATGTGGCATGACTTACCTTGGCTTTATAAGCCTCGACGACCTTCATGTACTGCTGGATTTGCCTTCCGAGCTCATCCGAAGCTTTTGGCCGCTCCTCTGCCTCCATGTACCGCCTTTGAATCGGCTCTCCCAGTTTCTAGGAGCAAATGATTTCAGTGGTTCATTTTTTAATTCTTTTAAATCGAATCAGAAACGCATCTCATCTACCTTCAGCTCAGCCAGTTTATCGATGTACACTTGCTTCAGCTGGTCCTCTCCTTCTTCATACAACCAGTTTTCAGTGTCCTCCAGTTTCAAGGAGAAAGAATCTCGATCCTGTAATAAACACATCAATTAGAAGCATAGCTATCTTTATGAATGAAAGCAAGTATAAGAGACACTCACAGCCTCGCTGACGAAGTTCTCCAGCACCCCGTGCAGTTTCTCTCTCATTTCATAAACATATTCCTCAACATAGTTCTTGGCATCGTTTCTTTCCTTCTCCAGCTTATCCTGCATAATCATCTTCCCCTACAGGCAAGAAAACACAACGTCAGAAACCAATTCTACAAAAGCACCTGCATCTTTTAATTGTGATTCTCAGTTGATCCAGAAGTGTGCAGACTTCTCCTACAGGACACTAATCAGAGAAACTGATTTGCATATTACATGCTTCGTGATTAGGGGTGTAAATCGGATGGTTCGTCACGATATCGATTCTCATACCCAGCGATACGATATATACCGATACCTCAAAAAATGATACGATAACGATTCGATACATCGATATTATATACCTATTTTAAACAACCATCTACATTTTTATTAACTCACAAATGCAACCAAAAATACATAACATAAATCTAGAAATGCTACAATGGGCTCAGTGCTAAACATCTTTTCTACAGATAACCAAATTACAAACAATAGCAGAAAAAAAATACAATAGAAGACACAAGTTCAGTAAACCGTGCTTTTCAGGTTTTTCAGCTCAGTCTAAAATACATTTTCAGGTACGCTACAGAAATGTAAAATAACTGCACAGTCTTCACTGTATAAATTAAATAGCCTATAAATGAATATTTTTTGATGTTACAAAGGTTATTTAGTCAGGAGCAGTGAGCACTTGTATTTTTCTTTGACAGCATTATATTTATTATTAGTTTTCTTTCACTTTAAGAACAAAAGCACAGATTTAATATACTGATACACATGCCTTTTCTTTCTCCACTTGTTTACATTAAGACACATGCTATGCTTAACCGACTGTTTACAGGGATATTAGCCAAAATATGCTGTATTTATTCATCCATGCGCAAAAAAGCAGAGGAGATCTCAGTATTCATGCAGAGTTGACGCAGCTGTCTGTGTGTGTGCGCTTCAGATGTATGTTTCAGATGTGTGCGCGTGCGCTTCAGATGTGTGTGTGTGTGTGCTTCAGATGTGTGTTTGTGTGCTTCAGATGTGTGTGTGCGCTTCAGATGTGTGTTTCAGATGTGTGCGCGTGCGTGCTTCAGATGTGTGCGCGGGAAACTTCTCACACAGCGCTGGACTGTTACTCCAACAATCCCTTGTGTCTTTTATGCTCGCCTTGTGCCTTCGGGCAGTGCTTATATCGAGTCCTGACATGTGAGATTGAACGAGAATGCACGCATTGGCGGTAATGCAAAGACGGACATTATATGAAAATGTGGACTGTGCCAAAATAAAGATGCCTTTTTATACTACAGATATTGATATTTTACGCATGGCCTCGATGCATCGATCCACATTGATGAATCGTTACACCCCTAACGGTGACGTACCTCGTTCTCCATGAACAGATTGATCGTCTCACTGGCCAGCTGCCAGTGCAAGCTGTGCTCGATGGGAAGATCCACCGTCTTGGTCTTCACTTTGGCTTGCTTGGCTTGTGGAACTTCATTCTTCTTCTCCTGTTTGTTGTCTTCTGCGGTCTAAAAGTCATAATAGTCACAGTGAATTTCCCATTGCAAACATTAGGTGTTGTAGAGCATGCTCCCATATCTTTGTTATTGATGTCAAATTGTGTCCGATCCAACTGTGTCTCACATTAAACAGGTGAAGTGATGCAGTAACCCAAAGCATTATGTGCGTTTTATACTGTATATTTTGGACCTATGCAGTTCACGTTTAGTACCGTTTTGGGTTGCCAATGCAAAATTCAGGTTTTCTTTAACATAAGCATGGTATGATATTCAAGTGAGGGCACATATAAATTGTACAATGCTTTAAAAAAATATATATGAATTTTTGATTGTACGTCCCTTTTTCTTGTACATTATTTTGATATTTCATATGACAATAAAATAAAAGCATCAGTCTGTCAATAGGAATGAACCGTGGCTATGTTAGATGCACAACAAGCAGGCTACAGTTGAAAATGCATGCTTTTAAATCCATTTGTCTTTGTTGAGTGTGTTCACACACCTCCATGTCTTCGGTTTCTGATTTCTTGTCTGCATGCTCTTTCTGATCATCCCCTTGAGCCTTCTGCACTTCTTGATCCACATGCATCTTGTTCTTTAAGGAGCAAATATAATGAATGTTCACAGGGTAAATGACTACGGTCACAAACACACTCCAAACGTATCGTTTAGCATGCGTACAGAACAAAGAGTAGCTCCTACGAACCCAAACTCACAATCATTTTGAATGAGTGTAAATGTATGGAAGCTTATTTCCGCCACAGAATAAAACGCAATTACGACTTTTTAGGCTCACGATTCTGAACCCCCTCCCCCCCCCCCCCCACTTCTGCCCCCCCCCCCCACACTTCTGAATTCAAAGAAGAAAAAAGTATTTAATACTTAAGAGTTTAATACTTGCAACTGCAAGATATAAATTTGCCATTTTGAGACTAGAAATAAAATTGTGAGAAATTTGCAATCAACTTTTTTGATACATTTTTATTCTGTAGCAAAAATAAGCGGTAATGCTTTATTTTAAGGTGTCCTTGTTACACACGTTACATGTCATTACTATTATAATAACAATAAATTATGCATAATTACATGCAAGTAGCCCTAAACCAAACCTTAACCATAACTACATATATATTAAGTACATGTAGTTAATATTACTCAGTACCGAAATGTATAACACTGTAACAAGGCCACCTTAAAGTAAAGTGTAACCAAATAAGCTTCCATATACACTTAATAATAATTATAATAATTCATTTCAGAAGTGACTTGTATTCTGTACACACACAGAACAACAGTAACGGCATTCACTTCCACATTTCCATTTATTATAATGCTCACAAAACAAGTCCAATCTAGTTTTTCTTTCTTTCGTTCTTAACTCAACCGCTCTGTGCTCAGTGGTTCCCCTGATGTCATGGGATACACAACACCATCAGGAATGACTTTACCTCTTCCTCTTTGGCTGGAGTGTCCATCTCCATGGGTTCCTCTCCCTCCGCAGACTTCACAACCTCCACCAGGGAGGCGCTGGACACGCTGAAGACCCCGTGCACATTCACACGCACCTTCACCTTCACCTTGGCGCTCTCGCCGGACGGCTGAGGTACCACCTTGTGGATGTTAAACTGGCCTGTGGACAGGCAAATAAGTATCAATCATGATTTCTGCTTTTCTCGATTAAGCACATTTCTGGTTTATTTTCATTTGACATTTCCATTATCTTGCATTGGTATTGAGCCTCCACAAGCGTTCTTGCTTGAGGTTGCCAGATGTTAAAAAATCAAACCCTCTAAAATGTATCCAGTCTCTTAGATGGATACTTTTTCTGCCCTGCGTTTGACTTAATCTTCCCAACCTGGCAACCATGCTGAAAATAGTGACAAGTATGTTAAGGAGGATATATATGAAGTTTAGTGATCTCTACTGTGATTCGTTCACAGGGTGCTGTTTGCAGAGACTAAATCTGTGAGCAAACCTTCTCCGTGATAAACGGTATTAAATCCTAACATGAATCTCAACTATATTGTTCATGACTCTGGTTGCTGAATCAATGCACTTCTGCAAACTGTTTGTTGCTTTAATAGAAAATTGTTAAACAAAACTAAAAAAAAAAGTCAAATACATATACACACACACACACACATACACATATATACACACACATATATATATATATACACACACACACATATGCATACACAGATAATTGTGTAAACTTAAAAAAAAAATAAACACTAACAATAACCAGCATTAAATTATGACATCAGTAGAATTGGTTACCATTAACCAATAGACTAATCAAGGTTAGCAGACTGGATTAAGAATACACAAATTAATACATTTTGATTAAAGAGAAATAAATCAAGTGAATAATGTGCTTTAAATGCCCAAAGTATGATCAGGAGCTTAAGAAAAAAGTATTGAATGTAAAAAATACAAATCTGATTTCACGTTGACTTTGCTTTATAAGAGCAGAGCTGTCATGTGAATGAATTTCAGTGTAACTTTAAGCCAGACCATAATAAAATGCACATCTGTGTGTAGCCCTATCCCACAGTCCTGTTACACACAGACAAGTGCACATGCTGTCAAATAAAATGTAACCCATTTGTTTGTTTTCACACTTTATTAGAGTAAAACATTGCAACTGAATATTCTATGTTTGTGGATAAGTGTAGACAAGTAATTAATGAAGTAGTGTGCTAAATTCTAATTAAGCAAAGCAAAGAAGCTTTCCCAGCATACCTATGGTTGGATCAGGATACGGCATCTCTTTGAGATTGTTGTAGTAAGCCTCCAAAGAGAAAGGTTCCCTCCGATAGAAAGTCAACACTTTAGAGAACGGTGCGGCGTGGTTCTTCGGGAAAACTTCACAATCACTGCAGAGCGAGACGTAAAGTGACTGTTAAAAGAGTGAACTAAGAGAGTCAGTCATGACACACAGAGACGCAAGAACGCACCTGGCGCCTTCGTCAGCCGCGGAGGTCCACTTCAGAGAGATGGGGTAGGGAACCACGTCTGTGATGGAGAACTCACGCACTTTGAAGGCGGGCGACAGGATTGCACACTGAGGAACAATGAAGATGCGTTTGTCACACTAAGAAACTGTTATTATGAGAAGCAGCAGAGAAATTAGCTCTGTACGCAAAGCAATATGAAATAAATTATCACAATTCTGTGGTTATAGAATCACACACTAGGTAGAGAAGGGCCTTATGAAATCATCTTTTTTTTTTTTTTTTACAAAATACTGCTTTTCTTCCATTTGGATTTTTCTAGATTTGGTTTTAATGGTCTTTAAATCTTTATCATTTAAAAAGCACATTATTTAAGTTGAACCTTGCCTGTTTTTTGTCTCACATAATTAACAGGGGAAATATGTTTCCATTAAAATAAATAAGTTACTTTATCATGAAATAAACTAATAGGTATTTTTTTTATATTTAAATACAATTCATAAATTCTATTTGAAATTAATAAGGAGCAATAAATAAATATAAATTAATAAAACTAAAGAAATTAAATGTATTATGATTGATTTTATTTGGCAAGAATTCAAATTATATAATATAGTAAATATTATGCAAACAATATCAATTTAATTGCTTCAAGTGCTATCTTTAAATTAAAGCGGTCATATGACGTTGCTTAAAAAGAACATTATTTAGTGTATTTACTGTAATGCAATGTGTTTACACAGTTAAAGGTTCAATAAACATTATTTTCCACATATTGTACATTATTGTTACTCCTCTCTGCTCCGCCTTTCCGTATCAATTATTACAAAGAAAAGCGAGGCATGCTCTGATTGGCCAGCTATACGGTGCATTGTGATTGGCCGAATACCTCAAGCGTGTGCTGGAAATGTTACGCCCCTTACCATATTTGGAAACACAGCGTCTCCACGACAACAATACTACAGCAAGAATTAAAGCGACTCCTTTCTTTGCATAAACATTTGGGTGGTGTTATGCACATCTTTCCACACAGTGATGTAGATTTGTGGGGGAAGAATTAAATTAGGTGTTTTAGGAAGGTGTGGACGAGTCTTAACTTTGATAAAGAATATCTCTTTGGGTTTGAGACTTTAATCTTTGAGACTTTATGGGTCTTAGCTATGAACAATCAGCTTTTAACACCCCAAAGATAAAGGAAAACTAGTGGATATTTTTCCACTTAACTACAAAAAATGCTTTTCCTACTTAGATTATTTGTCGTTTCCAGCCAAAATATCTAAAAAAAAACACTTAAATCACTTAAAGTAACACTTAAAGTAAAAAATTATTGTCTTGTTTTCAGAAAAAAAACTGTTCAAAATAATGAAAAAAGCTAAATAATGTGGTAAGACAAATCTTGTTTTCTGTTTGAATTAATATAATTTTTCTGATATTTTAGCTGGGAACAAGACAAATAATCATATATATTTTTCCGCTTTTCCTACTTAGATTGTCTTGTTTCTAGCCATATATAAAAATGTAAATAAATCTTAAATCAAGGATTTTCTAGACAAGTAAAAATGATTGTTTTCAGAAAAAACAGGTCAAAATAATGAATACAAATCTTGTTTTCTGTTTGAAAAATAATTTGTTTGATATTTTAGCTGGAAACAAGACAAATAATCTAAGTAAGAAAATCATTTTTTGCAGCGTTTATATCAGCCATGGGCCACCGTGCTCTCTAAGATATTGGCTATTAATAATTCATGTTCACTACCTGCAGTGCACATCCTCGGGCCACAGCCTCGTCCAAGTTCAACGTCGTGCTCAGCTCCTTCCCGAAGAACTTGCTGATTCTCTCTTTGATGGCTGGAATCCTGGAGGCTCCGCCTATGATCTCCACTGCATAGATGTCGTCTTTCTTCAGTCCTGTTATAGGAGGGGAAAACACCACTGTTCATGGCTGCTGGACGGGAAAGACACGCAGCTAAAAGCACTTGTTGTACTCACTGGTCTGTTCCATGATGCTGCGCAGAGGAACCTCCACCTTGGCCAGCAGCTCTGCACAGAACTCCTCAAACTTGGCTCTGGAACAAGAGTCATCAAGATATTATTAGACGTGGTATTTAACCAATTAACCCGCTGACATCATAACTCCCCGTCACAGCTCAGAGCCTAATTTACGCCGCTGACATCAGCTGTTGTGGTTACTGACCTGTTGAGCTTGCTGGAGACGTCGATGTCATTCATGAAGCATTCGATGTTGAGAGGCAAGTCCGAGGAGTTGGCGCTCATGAGTTTCTTTAGTTTCTCGCACTCCTGATAGAGCCGCACCAGAGCGCGGGGCTTCGATCGCACGTCCAGCTTGTACTTCTGCGCAAACTCCTCACAGAAGTACTTGACCAGCACCTCATCGAAGTCTTTACCGCCCAGCTCAGGGTCAAACGCAGAACCCAGAACCTACGTTAATCAGTCGACAAAAGCATTGAGGGACAAACTGTTGCGGCCAAATAGATACATTTATTAATAGATACATTAAACAGTTTCTTAAAGGGGTAGTTCACCCCAAAATGAAAATTCTGTCATTAATTACTCATGTCATTCCAAACCCGTAAGACCTCCTTCGTTCATCTTCAGAACACTAATTAAGATATTGTTTATGAATCCCGAGAGCTCTCTGACCCTCACACAGACAGCAAGGATCCTTACACGATCAAGGCTCAGAAACACAGTAAGGACATCGTTAAAATAATCAATGTGACATCAGTGGTTCAACCATAATTTTACAAAGCTATGAGAACAATTTTGTGTGCAAACAAAACAACTTTATTCAACAATTTGTCTCCTGTTTACGCTTTGATCTGAGCGTATATGCGTACAAACGTTGCACACGTATGTGATACTCTCCAAAATGGCGCTATAGGGTGACACGGAGGAGACGAATCGTAAAGTCGTTATTTTTGTTTTCTTTCCAAACAAAAAGTAATTTTGTAGTTTCGTAATATTACCACTTAAAAGAACCACTGAGCCTTGATCGTGTAAGGACCCTTGCTGTCTATGTGAGGGTCAGAGAGCTCTCAGATTTCTTTAAAAATATCTTAATTCGTGTTCTGAAGATGAACAAAGCTCTTACGGGTTTGGAACGACATGAGTAATTAATGACAGAATTTTCATTTTGGGGGTAGAGGTCTGCTACCCGACCCGAGCCCACGGGTCCCGAAATAGTAGTAAAGAGTTACATTTACTTCATTACATTTGCTTCAGTAATTGTTTTGGGGTAACTAAAACTTTTAGAATATATCTAAAAATTGTTACTTTTACTCAAAGTAAATATTTAGTGAAAAAAACTGTACTTTTACTTTAGGCGACGCTCCTATTGTTACTTTATCTTAATGCAATACAAGTAAAAAAAATGTACCCCCCCCACACACACACACACACACACACACACACACACACACTGTGACCAGCACCAGTCACCTTGTACAGCATTGGACTGATCTCATTCAACTACCTCGTCTGACAGTTTGAATAAAGACTGCTCTCTGAGCTTTGTCACTTTAAATAGACTGATAAGCTCTTTTGCACTACACCAATTATATCTGCACTGTCTGTTTATTTCACTGGTTTGCACTCTATATCTACCACGTGCCTTATGCTACTTCATCTATTTTATTTGTTTAATTATTTTTTTTGACTTGTCCTTACTAGTATATTTGTAATAGATGCATTTTATATATGTGTATGTGTGTATATATATATTTGATTTGCATTATCTGTATTTACGTTCTACTGTTAGTGTTTAGTGTTATCTGTATGCACCAAAGGTCTGAGAGTAACGCAATTTCAATTCTCTGTATGTATGTACGGCACATATGGCAGAATTGACAATAAAGCTGACTGTGACTTTAATTCCGTTAGCATAATAAGAAACTGTAGAGTTGTTACCTTTCAAATGAAGTTAGTATTAACAAACTCAGACACAGAAGCTGCATCTGAAGTGTATTAGATGCATTTACACACAGTTTGATGAAGCTGAGGCGTCATAAATGCATTTACACTGGAACATTTCAAACGCATAAATAATTTTACAAGATTAACGTTTTACATATTTTTTTTAAACATACAAATAAATGTTGAAAATATGCAATTATACTTTTAAATATGACTAAACCACCAGTAGGCGGTAGCAAATGTCTGTTTTAATGAGCGAGTCATTTATTCAAGGATTCATTCAAACACCTGATTCATTCAGAAACGAGTTAATTGGCTGTCGTTATGAACGAGTCACTGAATCATTGACTAACTCGATTCATTCAAACACGTGGATTCATTCAGTAACGAAACACCGCTGTGTGTTGCTCGGAGACACACAATCATCAACGGAAAGCTTATTTATAAATCTCAATTTTGAAAAATTGACACTTAAGACTGGTTTTGTGGTCCACGGTCACATTTAGTTGACAATAATAACCTAACTCTGCTCTGAATATTAATGTTTTGACAGTTAGGAAACGGCACAATAATGTTCATAATAAAGTATGTGGAGAAAAGCCTCACCTTCAACTTGCCCTTGTTAAAGGCACACACAGAGACCTGGTAACCAGCATGGCCAATATCCACAAACACCACGATCCTGGGCTTCTCCTCAGGAGCAGGCAGGTCCTGTTTGTAGATCCCATACGCCAGTGCAACTACAATCACAGTGAACACATTCAACTCTTAAAACTATAGGCAGAGTTAGAGTCATATGGAAAACTTTTAGTTGCTCTTATTTCTCATGTTTTGGGAGCACAAAGCTGTATAACCCAAACACAAATATTCAGCATATCTTTTTCTTTGTGTTCCACAGAACTAATACAGGTCTGGCATGACATGAAAGTGAGAATATGACGTGATACGTCTGGCATAAACGTCGACGGACGTTTCATGTTTGAGTGAACTAAATGCATGATCAGTATTTCACCTGCTGTGGTGTCATTCATGAGTCTGAGGCAGTTAAGGCCTGCGATCTGTGCAGCATCCATGACTGATCTTCTCTCGGCATCGGTAAAGAAGCTGGGAACCTATGCAAGAGCGTGACAACAAAACAATAACTACTCATTCATTACACAGTGACTACAACAGCTAAACACTAAAGACATCAATAACATGTTACTGGGACTAACGATTCACAGAGTGCACAGAGACATGCACAGAGGCAAAAGACACTGATGTGAGGTGAAGGTAGTGACATTTGTCAAATTAAGTCAAATGTATTCAAAGCACCTTTATATAATTATAATATTATTACATATGCATTATTTCTGCATTTAGCAGATTAAAGTTACAAGCAATCAAGCATTGAGATTTGCTATTAAGCGAGTATCTTTTAAGTATGGAAGATCACACATTTAAATATCCTATTTTAAGTGACATTTTTTAGACATATATAAATATATCTATCATTATATGTATGTATGTATGTATGTGTATATAATATATATGTGCTGTCAAACGATTAAAGGCGATTAATCACATCCAAAACAAAAAGTTTTTGTTTACATACTATGTGTGTACTCTGCATATAATATAAATACACACTCATACAATATACATTTAAAAAATATGCACATGTATATATTTATATTATATATATACACTTCATATAAAAACAATTCTTAAGTATATACATGCATGTGTATTAATATATACATAAATATACACACATATATTATGCATTATATCATCATGATTAATCGTATGACAGAGAACAGTAGTATTATGTCCTAATATATATATATATATATATATCTTACTTTTAATATATGAGCAATAATAAAGTTTAGACTTCATGAAAATATAACGATCAAGGATTTTCTAACTCTGCCAATAGTCCTGGAGTTTCAGTAAACCCGGTTTACACCATACAATTACTTTTGGTATTGGGAAATAAAATCTGCCTTTTTGCAATCGTGCATATAATATTCGATGCCGTTATTGATGACCTCATATATCACAGCTCCTTCCACACAGCTCTTTGCATTATACAGACGCATTATGCAGTTGTAGTGAATAGTTCAAGTGTATTTAGAGAGAACAGGCGTACAGAGATGACGCAGTCTGCTACGGGTTTTTTGAGCGCAGCTTCAGCGGTCTCCTTCAGTTTGCTCAGCAGCATGGCAGTGACCTGCTCGATGCTGAACACCTTCTTCTCCTCCATATACATGACCTGTGGAGACGGACAGCAAAAGAAGCACTGTGAAATAGCCACATCTGAACAGAGCAGGTGTTAAAACTAGAGATCGACCGATATATCGGTTTACCGATTTTTAAGCATTTTACCATAATCGGATATCGGTTTAAAAAAAACAACGATAACCGATATTTTTTTGGTCACATACACAATTATACAGAGTATAACTAGCAGTGAAATGTGTTCTCTGTATTTGACCCATCCAAGTACACACACACACACTTGGAGCAGTGGACTCACACACCCGGAGCAGTGGACGCACACACACACACACACACTTGGAGCAGTGGACACACACACACCTGGAGCAGTGGACACACACACCCGGAGCAGTGGACGCACACACACACCTGGAGCAGTGGACACACACACACCTGGAGCAGTGGACACACACACACACACACACACACACACCTGGAGCAGTGGACACACACACACACACCTGGAGCAGTGGACACACACACACACTTGGAGCAGTGGACACACACACACCTGGAGCAGTGGACACACACACCCGGAGCAGTGGACGCACACACACACTTGGAGCAGTGGACACACACACACACTTGGAGCAGTGGACACACACACACACACACACCTGGAGCAGTGGACACACACACACTTGGAGCAGTGGAGACACACACACACACACTTGGAGCAGTTTTCATAATTTAGAATGACAAAAACATTTTAATAATTCTGATAAAACAGTTAAGAAATGCAATAAAATACGATATTTTGTTTGTTATATCTTATTTCAATATTACAGAGAATATTATTCAGGAAATTATTCTTCACTCTTTAGTCTATTAAACAGATTATAAACCTAAAACTGTAGTTTAAAATGAAGTTGATATGACTTCTGTCCTTTATTTTCTCCATTTGAAAACATTCTTTTGCTTATTGTTAATATCAGTGTTGCTGATGATGCTTTTTATAAATAAAATGTTTTTATTGTTGTAATTTGAAGATTAAATTTTACATGAAAGAATGTTAATTTTCAACGGTATTTTGTTGTTGTTAAGATGACTGAAAGAAAAGAATGGACTTACTTTATAACAGTAAATAAATATCGGTTCTGCATATCGGTTACATAAACATACAAATAATCTGTATCGGTTATAAAAAAAAAATCAATATCGGTCGATCACTAGTTAAAACATACACGTGACTAATTGACCTGCTGTTTAATGAGTCTTACCTTAATACCAGTGGTCCCAGTTGGCATCTGAGCGAGATCAAAGACCAGGCTGGGCTTTATTGCCTGAACATACGGGTCACTGAACGCCCTGCCATGGAACCGCTTAAAACCCTGCACGGTGTTCTTGCAGTTTGTGACCACCTTGTTGTGAGAAGAGAAAGTACCATTACCGCTTCTGTCCATCCACGCAATGCCTTTTCTCAAATCAATAAACATTTACCTGGCTTTTGGCGGCTGCCCCTATCGATCGATTACGAGGACCGAATGACACGAATGACCTGAAAAAGGACACAATGATATTAATAAATCATTATTCTTGAAACTTTAACGTCATGCTCCTTAAAAGAATGGCTGGCCACAAAATAAAAATACTGCTGAAAGTTTACACACTCTCTCAGACCATCCAAGATGAAGATGAGTTTGTTTCTTCATCAGATTTGGAGAAATGTAGCATTGCATCATCTCAGCAATGGATGCTCTGCAGTGAATGGGTGCCGTCAGAATGAGAGTCCAAACAGCTGATTAAAACATCACAATAATCCACTCCACACCAGTCCATCAGTTAATGTCTTGTGTAGTAAGAAACAAATGCAAACATCCATCTCCTGTTGTCCTGTAAATCCCAGCCACATATTTGCTTATAACTGTTTTTGCTTGTAAACGGTGCTTAATCTGTGCATTTTTCTCTCCTGATTCAGACAAGACAACTTTTTCACTCCAGGAAGCAATTTGATGGATTATGGACTTGTATGTTGAAGTTAAACATGTCTTAATGAATAATTTGATTATTACAAACATGCAGATTTTCACTTCTCAAGATGTTACCTAAAGGACTTTAGTTGTGTGGATTATTGTGATGTTTTTATCAGACTCTCATTCTGACGGCACCCATTCACTGCAGCACATCCATTGCTGAGACACCGATGCAATGCTACATTTCTCCAAATCTGATGAAGAAACAAACTCATCTTTGAGCACATATTCTGAATATTTTTTTGTTTTTGAGTAAAATATCCCTTCTTTAACTAGTACTAGCCTAGGGCTTCTACCTATCCAAAAATTCATTCATTCATACTATTTCGTTAGACTGGTTTTATCCTCATTTTAAAGTAAGCACATTTTTAAATGCATTTTAATAAAGTAATTACCTGAAGCATCCTCTAATATACAACATCATTATTATTAAGATTTTCTCTTTTAAGTAAAGACACCCCAATTCCAAAAGCCATTTTATAACTATTAAAATCAAGTTAATGAAATGCCTGAGATTGGTGTTTTGTGAGTTTGACTGATAAACAGAGTTTCTGGTCTGTTGATTGGAGGTATTAACAGGAGTTAAGCATCTACAATAGTGTAGTAATCTAAATTACTCTCACTTCACATTATCTCAAGACATTTCCCTGGAGCACCAGAACTGTCATTTAACATCAGTTAATATTTAATAACACGTCATGTAACGACAGTAAGAATAAATGTATAATAAACAGTTATTCGCAGTAATACTCGTCGTGTTTTCGAGCGGCCTCGTTATAATGTGCTAGAATGTTCCTGCGGCCGCCGGCGTGACGTCACCGCAGCGCGAGCCACGCTGTAGCATGCGGCTAACCGCTCTCCTTCATCACAATGAAAAACCGCAGCCAAATACACTCTAAACAAATATTAATCATCCTAACTGAACCCGCAAAACAGGGCATCGTGATTACAGCCAATACTAATCAGATACAAGAGCAAGGGGAGCATGTCTCCACTAGTTTCACATTATTTAAATCAAATGACATGATGAAAGAAAACATGCTCTGTAACGTTACACCGCTTCGTAGTTTTGGTGTCAGCGCGGGAATGGATTGTGACAGGTCAATTTCACAATACACGCAGTCTCTAAAAAAGGTGAAGCTGAACTGAAGTAAGTTATTTGACTTACGGTGTACACCGGTCGCTGTATTCGTTCGCTACCGTCTCTATCCCACCGGCCCTGGCCACAGCAACATAACAGCTCTGGAAGCCCACATCAAATCCCACCACTGACATCTTCACAATTACAGTCCGGCTAAAAACTGAATACTAGCAAGACGTGTCTTTTTAAAACATATAAGAGTCACGGAGAAGCGCGGTCGAGCTTGGTATTCCTAAAAGTCGTGTTTAACGCGATTTCATAGTTCTCGACTGAACACTGACTAAGTTGATGCAGACCGGCTGACTGCTACACGCGACGAGTTCACGCTGGAGTCAACGGTGTTCTCGCGAGAGTTCGGGAGTTCTAGATGGCTCTGGAGCTTTCTGTGAATGACGGAGCCTTGAAGATCAATCCAGCCAATCGAAATATAGACGCGTTTACATCAGTACAGGGAAGTCTTTTGGAATAGCTTTTTCATGATTTTTGTTTTTATTTAAAAAATAAAAATAAAAATAAAAATTGGGGGGGGGGGGGGGGGTGTTGTTTGGTTTTCGTGATGCAGATAAAAATACTGATAAAGAGTTTAATAACTTTATAAATCTACTAAGTTGCTTCTCCTAGCCAAATATGTGACCCTGCACCACAAAATAATATTCATAAGATAAAATAAATACAAATCTCTTTTAAAGTTGTCCAAATTAAGTTCTTAGCAATGCATATTACTAATCAAACATAACATTTTGATATATTTTTGGTTGGAAATGTACAGAATATCTTCATGGAACATGATCTTAATATCCTAATGTATTTTGGCATAAAAGGAAAATGGATAATTTTGACCCATACAATGTATTTGTGGCTATTGCTATAAATATACCCCAGAGACTTAAACTTGTGCTCCGGGGTCACATATCATATCCAAAAGTCAATTATCCAATAATACACTGTATTTTAAGATGTTTTTAGAGAGTTGCAACAATAGTTTGAAAACTATTATTGTGCCTTTTCAGGATTCCCATTTAAAATTATTACTTTGTATTTATTTATTCATTTATTCATTTGTACCTGTTTTATTATCATTATTATTAGTAGTAGTATATGTGTTTTTCTTTCCCGTCTTAATTATTTATTATCCTTTTATGTATCACTTTATTTAGGCTATAATTGAGTTTACGTCAGGGTTATTATCTTCAACTAAATCCCCTTTATTTAAAATCCATTTCTCATTTTCTGAAAATAGTTTCAAATATTTTACAATTTAAAATAACTAAAGCTAAATAAATAAAAAAATATGACATATACAAATGACAATACACAATAAAATTACTCAAACTTTAAATAAAATTAAAATGTGAAAACAGAAAATATAAATGTGTATTTTAATATATATATACATCAGTATCTCAGCAGTACCACAATCACACTTGTGTCAGCATTTAGCAGTTTCAAATGTAACATTAGCAGATGATAATTACATTGTATGACTATAATTATGAAATAATAATTATCCTATAACACACGACACAAATTGGAAACCATTTGTTCTGACTTTCTGAATTTTGAATGTTTAAAAAAATAGGTTTAGTTTTTTAAATCAATTTCTGTGTATTAAAACCTGTGTATATAGTGAAAAAGACGCGTTTGTGTAACGTCATAGATGCCGAGGCTTACCACATGTTAATAGATCACATAGATTGTGTATAATTAATTCAACAGAATAAAAATAGACAGACGAAGACTCTCCGAATCTTTAGATGGCATGCTTTATGTGTCCAGGCTCGACATTAAACCAGAAGTCGACAAGATTTTAAACAGTTTATTGCGAGTAGGAGAGAAAAACCAGATGTTATATGTATTCAGGAATCTTGGATTAAACCTAATCTGGATTTTATTATATACGGGTATGTAGCAATTAGATAAGATTCGGTAAATGGTGGAGGAGGGGGTTGTGTTAAAATAGGGCATTCCACATAGGAAGGGAACATCAATATATCTGTGGTAGTGGAAGACATTTGTAGTCATACATTATTATAATCCATGTAGAAGGCTACAGTTAAACCAACTTGAGGAAATATAGTCACAAGATAATAGTAATATTATATGATGTGGGGACTTCAATGTGCATAATACATTGTGGGAAAGTGGACATTAATGGACAAGTGATAGACGAGCTATTAGAGGAGAAAAACCTCATAGGATGGATCTAAAACAAGGACAGAGGTGAATACTGGAAGGGAGTCTGCACTTGATTTAACACTGGGGTCTAGTATATGTAACGTGTGTATAAAGAAGGTACGGTAGGACGTGACCACTATACAGTACTGTGTAACATCAACTTAAATGATTCTCAAATCACTGAAGGGGAAGATTGGGACAAATTCCAGAAGGAAAGTGACTAATATCCGAATCAGGTTGAATATAATTGTGATATAGAAATGCTGGAAAATAAAGCAAGACGGGGTATAATAACAGCAGCGTTGGAATCTATTCCAAAACATCAAGGTAAAATAAAGAGGAAAGAAGTGCCGTGGTGGGATGATGAATGTCTGAAATCACAATAAAGCATGAAATGAATGCATGAACGCATGCATATGATTCAGTATAAGTATGCACAGTAAGGAAACCCGTAAGACAAGCACAAATAATTACTGCAGTTCAATCGGGAATACATCTCGGTAAGGGAAGAATGGATGATGATTAAAAAGATGTGCGAGGAGAGATTGGAGTTACCCGGTTTTGTGTAATGCAAACGAGAGTGCAGTGACATAAGGAAAAGGCTGAAATATTGGTGCATACGTTTGTTAAGATACATAGCTCAAATAAAATATCTGAAGAAGGGAAGAGAGGAGCTGATGCAAAATCATGAAGGTGAACTAAATGTGCCATTTAGTGTGGGAGAATGCATTGGCAAAACCTGGGAAGACTACACCAGGTGTGATATCGCATGTTGAAGCAGATACGTAAAGAAGGGAAGAAGAAGTTATTGATGTTATACAATAAAGTGTGGGAAGAAGGAAAAGTGCCAAACAGCTGGAAAAAAGCATTGTTCCAATAAGAAACCCTGGAAAAGATTCTACTAACCCTGACTTCTCATATCTGTAAACTAATGGGAGGAATGGTAAATCAGAGATTAATGTATATATGGAAAAGCAAGGTTTGGGACTGAACGCCAAAGTGGATTTAGGGTACGATGGTGCAGTGGTGTGTTTGGAAGATGAAATAAGAAGAGCTCAAAGAGACGGTAGTATCAGTATTTTTATGTTGAAAAAGCATATGACATGTTATGGAGAGAGTGGTTGATGATTAAGTTGTGTAGAATGGGAGTTAGAGGAATCATTTGTAACTGGATTAAGGATTTCTTTCTTGAAAGTAAGAACAATTCAGGTTAAAATAGGGGGAGATTTGTCAAGCAAGCATGTAGCAGAGAATGGACCGTCCCGGGGGAGTGTAATAAGCCCCACATTATTTTCAGTAATGATAAATAACATGTATGTACATTTACCAGCAGGCATGGGAAGATCATTATTTGTGGATGATGGAGCAATATGGAAAAGAGGAATGAATGCAGAACATATAGTTAGGAAAGTGCAAGATGGTATACAACAGGTTGAGAAGTGGGGAATAATGCAATACAAGTAAAAAAAAAATTACCCCCCCCACACACACACACACACACACACACACACACTCACAGACCCCCCCCCCCTCTCTTTTTTACAAAGAGGAAGATCAATGAAGGTTTTAAATTAAAACTATGGAGAGAGTAAATACATTTTGCTTGCTAGGAGTACATCTTGATCCAAGGTTGACATGCGTAGAACATATAAAGATGTGGAGGATGAATGTAAAACAGTACTAAATACAATATGTCTGTCAGGGTTAGAATAGGGGCGGACTATCAATCACTGAAATATATATATGTACGTTTAATAAGGTCGAGGATAGATTATAGGAGTGTGGTATATGGCTAAATCTGTACTTACAAGACTTGATGTAATCCAGACTAAAGCATTGAGACTATGCTTCGGAGGAGTTAAAACATCACCGGTGTGTGCACTACAAGGGGAAGAATGACGTTAACTATTACTGGATTAATCTAAAGGGACGTGGAGACGCTCATCCGACTAGAGAGTGCTGCACGCTAGCTGGGAAAAGAAAAAGGTGCAGAAGATTAGCTTTGTGTGGATATAAGAGACGAGGCAGACTTCTGAGTTCAGCCTTTCCAACATGGAAGATTGAAACCATGGAAGATGATTTTAAACTACATCGAATTAAAACAATAAACAATAGTGTAGACCTTGTAGCTGAGACATGTGGATGATGAATACAGAGATTATATTCAGATTTATACAGATGAGTCGAAAGATCCTGAATCAGGAAGGACTGGATCAGCAATTATTATTTATTTATTTAGTCATTTAGCAGACGCTTTTATCCAAAGCGACTTACAAATGAGGACAGTATAGTTATAGTTTTATAGTTAATCAAGGATGATCTAAATGTGCACAGATGAGTTACACGCTATCATGATGGCATTAGAATGGATTAGAAAAGAGGACAAAATAAGTCAAGTTTTAATTGGAAGTGATTTATTATAACCAGTGTTGTGAGTAACGCATTACAAAAGTAATGTGATTACAGTAGTATAGTACTTTTTGCAGTAATATAACGCATTACTAATACACTTTTTGTAATATTATTACTCGTTACAATCTCAGTAACGCAAGTTACAATGTATTTTAAAATAGTATGTGTGTTTACTGTTGCTGGAGCTTGATGACTGCAGAGATGGATTCAACATTTATGAGATGGACATACATTATTTTCAGTTTGTCAAAGAAAAGGACAAGAACATAATAGTCAAGTGCAATCTATGTGTGACATAGATGCATGAGTAATTTGAAGAAACAGCTGGACCGGTGCCTGCTAACAGCGCTGTACAGTCTCAGCACAGGTGTGTCCAATAGCCGTCAGGACCTGTTATATGAAATATTGACAACATATACAAGACTAAAGGACACATGTAATGAGATTCAACTGATTTGGACCCCAGCTGTAGGCATTTTGGGCAATGAGAGAGTGGATAAACTAGCTAAACAAACAATTAAAAAAGAAAAAATTGAAGTAAATATAAAAATGTCCAAATCTGAAGGGAACAATATTGTTTGGAGAATGGCACCGTAAGCTAAAGGAAGACATTTGTATGCCATTCAAAATAAAGTTGATTGAGGAACTGGAGAAATAGTGATGACAAGACTAAGAACAGGGCACAGTCATTTAAATACACATCCTACTGTCAGACACCAGAGAACATGTGCTTTTACATTTCAGACGGTATGAAGAACAGAGGAGGACTACAGGGCTCTCGAGTTATAGCTAAAGTTTGGAGTGAGATTGGGGGAGGGGCCACGCAAATGGGAGGAGTCACTAAAATGGGAGGGCCATACAAAAGAGGAGTCACTCAAATGGGAGGGGACACACAAAGGGGAGGAGTCATTCAAATGGGAGTGGCCGCGCAAAGGGGAGGGGTCACTCAAATGGGAGGGGCCACACACATGGGAGGGGTCACTCAAATGGGAGGGGCCACACAAAGGGGAGGGGTCACTCAAATATTTGCAGCACCCAAGTTTTTCCTTGCAGTTCAATTTTACCTATAGTTCATAATTGACCAGCACGAATAGAAATGATAACATCTGGTAATTTTGATGAAAGACAAATTAATTATAATAAAATACAAATATTTATGTATTTAAAAATACTAATGTATCAAAAATAAAAATAAATTTAGCCTCTGCTGTTCAGTTGGCATGCTTGGGGCCAAATTTCTTTTTATTTGTGATAAAAAAAAATTTAATATATAAAACAATTTATTTTATTTGGATTAATTTGTCTGTGTTTTATCAGATTTACCAACTGTTATAACATCTCTAGTACTTTCCGTTCAGACAGCAAAAGCTAAGCCTAAAGCTTCTGGTTGCAAAGCAGTTGGGATTTTAATTTTTTTTACTGCATCAATAATACTTTTGCACGAATTTGGCTATATTCCAACTTCAGCTCTCGCTATCTTTTAAGTGATTTCGTCCAGGAATCTTAAAATCGAAAAAGAAAAAATATTAATGGGTCACCGACGCGCATCCATGTTGCGGCATAATCGCGTAATCTACCCGGAAACAACAACATCCTAATTTCTGATTGGCTGTTAGGTGGCATTTAACTCGAGACAGCTATGAACTCGGCAGAGAACTTTCCTCTGTATTCCCTCGTCTATTAATTCAATTGTATATATAGCAGGACACGTTATCACCTCTCAGCGTGAGAAATACAAAGTGTGGCGTGAGAGTGTGTCAACTGGTTGAAATGCGTGAGATTTGAGAGCGCTGGAACTATGATGGAATAATTAAGAGATGGACTGGCAGGAGCAGGTATAACATTTCTTAATTTGAACAGGTTTGATGAAGAGAATATGACAGCGGGAAACAAGCGGGAGCAACATTGCACACGAATAATCCAGAAGATGGCGGTAATGCAACGCTTTTGGATGCACGCCGCCTCTAAACCTCAACGAAAAAGTAGAAGAAGAAGAAGTAAACCGGAAGTCGTCGCGCAATCGCATTCAAAATGGCGACTCCCATGCATAGATTGATCGCTCGAAGACAAGCGTGAGTTATTTTACACAATATACGAGTTTTACGTTACATTTATAATGTATTCATTGTGTTAATTATCCATGTAGTCGTCTATTTGAGTTTGTGTTGTTGTAATATTAAGTTTCAGGTCTAGTTCGAGGCTTTACCAGCTGATCTCGCGCTAACGCTGTCGGTTGTGTTTATCTTCTTGCATTGGAGAATTACCGTACCGTGTGGCTTCTCATTATACCCGCAGGGAGGCAAACAAACAACATGTTCGCTGTCAGAAATGCCTGGAGTATGGACACTGGTCGTATGAGTGCACTGGGAAAAGAAAGTATCTTTATAGACCTTCCAGGACAACTGAGATGAAAAAGAGACTAAAAGACAAAGAGAACAATCCTTCAGATGATTTGGGGTAAGAAACACATTCACTCACACGAGCAGCAATATTGAATGTATGAGTCGCTAAGTTATAACTCAAGACCCGTCGATAATAACTCACGTATATAGTACCAATGTTTCAAGTTATGGGGGGTATTGTATAAGGTGCTATACCCATGTTTTTGTTATATAATTTCGTTCTGGTATTCTCCTGGCCAGGGACAGCAGGTGACATTTAGCTCTGTAGCTACTTCGGGGGCAGTTTTTGACTGTGTATTGTCCCGGTCAAATATAATACATATTATTTATTAAATATAATGACAATTATAAATATTATCTGTGAGAATGCAGAACTGTACACTGCATGTTTTGCTTGAATCCACCTTTTTTCTAAGCCACATGTAGGGATGCAACGATTATAGATTTTATTGGTACGATTATAGTCTGAGGAATAATCACGGTTTCACGATTATTATTAATTTCACAACATAAACTCTCTTTAGATATTACAGTGTTATGTATTGCTGCCTTTTGAAACAGAAATATATAAATAACACAGTGACCAATAATACTAAGTAAAAGTCTCTTCTATTGGAAATAAACATGCATGTCAGTATTTGCCTTTTGAATATAACAAATGATAAATAGATCATAAATATATTTGGTGTTTTAATTTAGTATATTCTATACATTTGGTTTGGACCTGACGTACAGAACTTGGAAAGATGGTAATTTTTTTACTTCTGAATAATACTATAACGGGTATTATAAATCACAATGTTAATGGAGTATTATTAATATAAGACTAATATTAACTTTATGTATCCCACAGAGGACACTGTTACTAATGAGGGGAATAAACTGAACTATTATTGTAATCAACTGTCATCCATACTTATTTTAATAATCTTTATTCATCTGATTTTATATATGGCCTGAAAAAGTCATGTGTACTGTTGTGGTTTGTGAGATCGAGATCGAGCTGCCCACACAAACATTTAGGAGGACAGAAACTTGTCAACGCTGCCCAGCGACTTTCATTAATAAAATAGCTTAGATACTGGATCGCTACATTATATTAATCAGCAAAGAGAGGGTAAAATGACTGTTTAAACAACTAATCTCAAATCTTCTGTGAGATTACAAATTTTATTTAAATGTTCACTTCCTGACTAAGAACTTGTCAGGCAATTTAGGTGCTTGAGATCGTTTCCTGACCATTGAGCTTGAGACAGCTGTGCTTTTGTCTCTATGATAATGGTAAGTTCAATGAGTCAGACTACTGAGAGATTCAACTTTTGTTCTGCAAATGGCTTTGTCCTGGCCCACACTTCCTGGCTCCCTGGCCCAGACGTGGAATCGCTAGGTTGATTGGATTAGTGTCTATGCATTTGAAAAACTATTATGTTGATGAGATTAGAACCACGGGAAGTTTGGTAACAAACCAACGCCTCCCTCAGTTGCATGCGTTGTTTTGAATTTGTCTCCACCTCCAAAAGTCCCTCCTCCAAAAAATGCCTATAAGATACCATGTAAAATTACTTAAGATGAGATTTTCGATGGCTACAGATAACAAGACATGTCATAGAATAAAGAAATTCTGCTGACGATCCAATCCGAAGTCTCCTGGTCTTCTCTTCTGAGTTTCCTACACTTTAGAAGAACCAAGTTCACAACACTTCATTGTTTGTAGTGACGCGCAGATGCAGGTAGACTAATTCACATGCAACGGTCACCTCTCTCTCTCTCTCTATCTCTCTCTCTCTATCTATCTCTCTCTCTATCAATTCAATTCAAATGAGCTTTATTGGCATGACTGCGTAGCACAATGTTGCCAAAGCATCAATATATATATATATATATATATACAGTATCTATCTCTCTCTCTCTCTATATATTTCATCTCTGTCTGAAGCGGGCAGAGTGGTAGAGCTAAATAGCTTCTCGTCAGGTGGTCCTTGTCTTCACGTCGTGCATTAAAATCCGTTATTTCACAACGAGAACAGGTTGGCTAGCCGTGCATTATCCCTTATGTATTGGCTACTCTTTAACGGCATTTTTACGGCAATATTTAAATGACGCCCTGGTCATTCTTGGCACACCCAAAATAGTCCCACACTATCAACTTCAGTCATTCTCTGGTGGAAATAAAGGATCCTGTTTGGTTCCTCTGTCACAGTTAATCTGGTGTGTGTAGTAGCCTCCGTTCCTCTGATAAGCTCGGTATTTTACGCTGGTGCACCGCCGCTAGTGTAACTTTGTTTTGCGCAAGCTGCAACCGTTTCGTTCCGTGCAACAGAAACACTCGCCTTTACGATGAATTAACCGTGACGTTTTAAAGTGCGGTTAATAGTAAACCCGGTTAATCGCTGCATCCCTAGCCCCATGATGCTTTGCGCACATTATGGGAGTAACTTCCGTTTACACTGTAAACAATCAGCAAAAGGTTTGCTCCATGACTGCAATAATCACTTTCAAAACCTGGGTTCAATGAGGTGGCTTTATTTTACTCGCCCTTCAACCATCGATCATTAAAAGGAAGTGTAAAACATTAATAAATTACTTTATTAATACCAGCAATATTACGGTATTACGGAAACATCATTATAATAATACTGTTTGTCTATATTTCCTAGCAATTACATTTTACAGCATCCGTATGGAAACAAACGTAAGGATTTGGGGATAAAAATGAAAGATTTGTCGTATTCCAGGGAATTATTCATGGTTTATATCGTAAATTAAATCAAGAGAGCAGATCACAAATGCACAGTATAATATACCATCACTATACTATACATGTTATGATGTCTTCATATTTACTTACAGCGGAATACAAAGGAAACATGAAAATTATGCAGCGGGGTGAAACGTCACGTCACATTAGTTATACACCAAACGAAACATTATTCTTCTGATTTCTGAAAATAGAAAATGTATTCAGTCAGAATGATGCATAAGGATAATTTTCAATCTGATGATCTGAAATGTTTTGATGCAGTCTTCCCAAACCGGACGTGCCTCTCATAATTTAAAACGCAGTAGCCTCGTTAGGAAAAAGGTGGATAGAATGGACAATCAATATAGACAAGTTAATTATTAGTTCTGGGTGTTTTTGAATAATCCTACACAGCCCTGCATTTAATATTAATTTCATGCTGATTTGAAAAAAGGCCTAATATGACCTAATTTGAAAATACTGAGCTCTAATATAATAATAAATACTTTTCATCACAAAAATTTTCACAATATAAGAATGCAGATCTTAAATTATATTTAAAATCCTCATACCTATATATGGAAATCTTATCCAAATAACAAAATTTGTCATTAATATATATCTATTTATTTGCTCCAATTAATACGCTTTATAAATAGTTAAGTTTATACATTTAGCAAAGTTAAATCAGCTTTTTCCATCAAATCTGTGGCTGTCTGAAAGCATCTGGCGTGTACATTTGCATTATGGTCTGTCTCTGGCCGTGGAATCAGGATCGGGTGTAAAGTAATGATTGAGATGAGCTGCGGATTAAACCTGTAGGCCCAGATTCAGACAGAAATCATGTATTTGTGGTGTTTTTCTGCTGATTCAGGGACAGTACAAGACTATACACAAATGCTTCATAGTTTGTGAGAAAGTGTGTCATGCTTGAGGAATACATGCACTATTTGTGCATCAGTAGGAAACTTGATTCAGCAAATACTCTGATGCAGGGCGTTGTGTTATTAGTCATGTTAAACACCTAATGCCTCTTTTCTGAAACACCCTTTAGAGCTGGAGTAATACCACGCAGTGAGAAAAAACCTAAGAAGAAAAGGTGAGTCACTGTCTTTTTGGAAACGCCAGTGTTATCTGTATACACCTGTTATGATTGATGCATAGCATGCACTTTTACAAATGTTATATTACTTTGAGGGAACCACTAAACTAATGATTTTGCTGCATGATAGGTTTGGTATGAACTTTATTTAATTACTCTTGTAGGGTTTTAAAGGTGTTTCAAACAACTATAAAATGTATAGTATATTAATATATTTATGTCCAAATCAATAAATGAGTCAGATTCTTTGATCATACTCATCTTTATATTTATTATGATGATGTTTTTGATGATTTCGAAATGATTTCAAAGTTTGAGCCCTATGCTTCAGACGTATAGTTACTAATGTAGTACATTTGATTTAAAGAAATGTTTAGCAGTGTAATCATTTGAACTAATGTTATTATTGGGTTTCATTTCTGATTTTTTTTTTTTATCACTTATACCATAATAATGACATATTATTCAAACAACGTTTATTAACAATTAGTGCTGTCAAATGATTAATCGCATCCAAAATAAACGTTTGTTTACATGAGGTGTGTACTGTATTTATTGTGTCTATAAATACACACACGTGCATGTAAATATTTAAGAAAAATGTTTATATTTATATATAATGTATAAATATACACATACGCTACGTTGCCAAAAGTATTGGCACCCCTTCTAATGAAAGGTTTGACTACTTTAGTAATTTCCAAGAGAACAAATCTTAATGTTTAATCATATAATGATATTCTAGGGAATCTAATTGTATATCAACAGTTTGGACAGAACTATTTTCTATTCTAACATGACAGTGTCTCTGTGTATAAGACAAGAATCAAAGAGAAATGATGATTTAAATCATTTAAAGTCACACCAGAGGTGTTCAGCTGCTTTCTGCAGACCAGTCAAGTTCTTCCACACTGACTGAATCATCATTTCTCTTTGATTCTTGTCAAACAATTGACAATTAGATTCCCTAGAATATCATTATATACTTAAACATTAAGATTTGTACTCATGGAAATTACTAAAGTAGTCAAACCTGTTCATTAGAAGGGGTGCCAATACTTTTGGCAATATAGTATATAAGTGTAAATACATGTAACACATACATATATATACATACATTCATTAAACAAACTATTATTTTGGATGCAATTAATCGCGATTAATTGTTTGACAGCACTATTAATAATTAATAGCACTTTTTCAGAACACCCCTGTCCTGCAAAACAGTTATGCATCAGATATATTTCTGGTTTAGTGGAAAATGTAAGATTTTGGTGTTATTGTTTTTTGTGTTCACACTGCCGACTTAACAACTGATCTGTGCCACGTGTGAGGAACAAACACCGATTCGGGGAGCTGTGGTGTGAAGTAGCACTTATAGCACGTGCTGTTTTCCTTCAGGTCCTCCTCCAGCTCCAGCAGCAGCAGTGATTCGTCCAGCTCTTCCAATGACTCTTCCTCAGACAGCAGCGACTCCTCGGGCTCCTCATCCTCGTCTGAAGACAGTAGCAGTGACAGCGATGACAGTTCCAGCTCTTCCTCCTCCTCGTCTTCCTCCAGCGCTGATTCAGATTCCTCCAGCAGTTCTGATCAAGGCCCTCCGAAGAAGAGAAAAAAGAAGAAATGAGGGTCAAATACAGAACTCGTGTCATAAACGTCATTAAGCACACACTGCTATTGAATATGTGAGAGTAGGGTGGGAAGTCGTGTATGTAATTAAGAGATATGTATGTATATGGTCATCATCTTTTGTAGAATGTGAAAATCAAACACATCCACTGTTGCATTTGCTTATTTAAAACTTTGTTTTCTCTCCTCGACAGAGTTTAGAGATGTCTCAAGCATTTAAAACACCAATGAATTATTCATTCATTCCGTTGCTTTGCATCTTTTTGACCGTTAATGCATTTTTTCTTTTAAAGAATGACGTAGAGGCTGAGGCGCATTAACATGGTCTTCATTTTTAGATGGTCTTGTGAAATAAACTGATTTCTTACAGAAAGCAATGTACCTTTTATGGGATATGATGTAAATGCGAAATTAGCAATATTAAAAATGCTACACGTCTCATTAAAAAAAAATCACACCGTGTATAATTTGCAGCCATATTTTTCCACACTCGTTAATAAAAACAATGCTTGACCTCACAGCACTGCAGACTTAATAGTTAGACAGCGCTTGATAAAAATACATTTACAAATATTTAGTGTGCTACACCAATATAATGGCAAAATTATTATTTTTAATCAGGGCTGTCATATTCAAAATATGTTTGTTTACATGATATATATTTGTGTGTACTGTGCATATATAAACGTGTATATATAAATGTATATATTTAAGTAATAGACGTAATATAAATTTAAATAATATAAATCATATATTTATATAGACCTACATTCATATATACATACACATGTAAATATTTTTTAATACATGTATGTGTGTGTATTTATATATAAATATACACAATACACACATATATATAATTCAAACAAAAACTTATTTTGGATGTGATTAATCAGTTTATCGATTTGACAGCACTAAATAAAAACTGAAAATACATCATGTTTATACTGTAGTCCAACGATTTAGATTATTATCTGGATAAATAAAACAATCTGATTTATTAAATTATATAAAAACGTGATAACGGTTTTTAGACACGGAATGGAAACTGGGGGCTGTTTCATTAAACAAGTTCACCAAACAAGCGGTTTCTTTCAGTTATTCTGACTTATTTTGAACCAAATCAACTGACAATAAATCAGATTAACTGAAATAAACATGTTTTATGAAATAGGCCCCTCAAATCGTAAAAAACTAATAATCTGAGGTCGCAGATGCTGTCTAGGTAGTCCGCGCTTTGGATTTGAGACGCAGCCCCTCTCTGAGAGGACGCGCTTGTCACGTGACGCAGATGCTGTCTAGGTAGTCCGCGCTTTGGATTTGAGACGCAGCCCCTCTCTGAGAGGACGTGCTCATCACGTGACGCAGATGCTGTCTAGGTAGTCCGCGCTCTGGATTTGAGACGCAGCCCTTCTCTGAGAGGACGCGCTCGTCACGTGACGCAGATGCTGTCTAGGTAGTCCGTGCTCTGGATTTGAGACGCAGCCCTTCTCTGAGAGGACGCGCTTGTCACGTGACGCAGATGCTGTCTAGGTAGTCCGTGCTCTGGATTTGAGACGCAGCCCTTCTCTGAGAGGACGCGGTCGTCACGTGACCAGGTTAGTTTACGAAGCCCAAATCAGCCAGATACGCGACGATCTCCTGAAAATGATCGCGATCTGCCGGAAAAAGCTGTCCGACACAACCATGACAAGCAGACGACCCTCAGCGGTATGGCTCACTTTAACGAGCTGTGTCTTTTAACGCATTTTCGTGTTTCTTGTTGGTGGGTGACACATTTATTGGGACTCGACAGCAGATCAGTGTTGAAGCAGACAGAGACAAAGGGAAAGGCTTTCAAAGCTAGAATGCTTCGGGCCTAAAAGAAGCCAAGAGGTAAGTGGGCCATAAATCGGGCGATTACATAAATGCAAAGACCCACGCTTACGCACACAATAGCATTTGATCCTTTATTCAGGAGATCAATTGTAACAAGTTGTTAACGAAGCAGAGCTAACGTTAGCGTTGTTCCGCTTTCTACGTGTGTGTGTGTGTGTCAAAGTGTTTAGCCAACATGCGAGCTGTCCAATTCTGAACACATCGACTAGACAAAGCATTCCTAGAAACATCCTTTTATTAATTACGATCAATTTTCGATCAGAATTAATCGTGGCCAGTTCGTGATTGCACACGTTTCGCTATATCTAGCGCCCTCAGATGTAACGTTCCCATTTGATGCTATTTTTGGCAAGTGTATTACTATAAATGGGCTTTTACGTAACGTTACTTACAACGTATTTAACTTCGTTTAAATTCAATTCGTGGAGTTTTACCTCCATCTACACATCGTTAAATGCTAATGGGAGAGTCGAGTGAACACACCTCGTTGACTAGCTCTAATCTAACTTACTGGTTGTTGTTGTTGTTTTTTATTATTGTTATATTCGGGGAACTTTTGACTCAAGAAGTGTCTCTTGTTACATGTTTTGACTGTGACATTAGTGTTTTAAACGACGTACGTCACGACGTAGCAGTATTTCACGCTCGGCTGGAGTAGCTTTGGCGTCACCAACTTGACCAAATGTAAACACGGTCCAAACGGCTCTAGCTTGTCGAATAGATCACCTCAATTCGGTTCAGACTAGGTACTATTGTGAATACTTGGCACATTTGGTTGTAGTTAGTCATTTTATTTTGGATTAACCTTTTAAAATAGAGTTGTTTAGGTGTGATATGTCTTGACTGTTGTCAGTGTTCTTATTTTTAATATAACGTTACCATCTTTAGTGCGTACTCCATGTACTTTTAAGGGCAAATCTATTGCATTATCCATGTTTGGAGGCCATTTTAAAGTCAGTAGCTAGAGCAGGAACAATGCTGCTGTTGGAGCTGTGTACTACTGTGGTATAAAGTAGACATGCTCTCTGTAGTATGCAAATTCTCTTTATGCACTGAATGCGCTGATAACCTTCTGCATTCCAGTTTCCCCTGCTGCCCTGCAAAGTGGACTTCATATTTCATAGGGTGTTTGTTTAGTGATTAGGAGGGTGTATTCTCAGTCCGAAGGGCAATGTTAGAGCGCATCAGCATTTTGATTTTCTGGACGTAAAGTGGTGCTACATGATATTTTGAGAAAGCATGTTTGAAGAATTGGGTGCAAATAAATGTTCATGTTGATAGTGGCTGCTAGGCCATTGTATGCGAGTATAAAATGCACAAGATGGCTATGTGAGTTATACCAGTAAAGAAGACCTATTGTTTTTCAGTGTGACTGAAGTACAGTGAACAGAACCGAATGTACTGTGCTGGCTCACACAATGCAATGCTTCAACCTCCGCTCAGTCAGGTTCCAGAGCCTGTTTGTTCTTTCCGTAGGGGGATTGGTTTTAAACATTAACTTAGGAAGCTTTTGAGACAAACCTACTGTGAGCTATGAAGTTGTTAATCAATAGTATAAGCTTTTGTCTAGGCTATTTGTCTGCATAATTTAAAAAGTCATGTTTATCAGTGGAATTCCTGGTGGAGAGCTACATTACCCATGAATCTGTTTCAGTGTTGCTTATTTTTATACATATTTTTTGGAAACTGTTATTCAAAGTTACGGAGGAAGTCACCTGTTGGAGAGATAAAAATCAATCCGTGGTGACTGTTTTGCAATTCTTCCCCTCAGTTTATAAACCGTACTCATGAATTCTTAACCTGTTCCCTCGGTATAACAAATGGTTCACATGGATTAATTAACCGTACCCATGAATTTCCAAACCGTGCGCTCAAATTTTGTAAACCGTACCCACAAATTCATAATCCGTGCGCACGCTTTCCCAATCCGTTCCCATGGGTTTGTAAACCACTCACGGATTCGCACTGGGGCGGAGCCACAAATCCATGAGTACAGTTTAGAAACCCATGGGAATGGATTATGAATTTGTGAGTATGGTTTATTAATCCATGTGCATGATTTGTTAAACCAAGGGACCAGTTTAATAATTTGTAAGTATGGTTTATAAATTGAGGGGATGAATTGCAAAACTGTCGCCACAGGTTGATTTTAATTTCATTTTTCATACAGGTGACGTACAGAATAGAAGATTTTTCTAACAATAAGACTTTCCTGTCACTTTATCAATTTAACACATCATTGTTGAATACAAATAATAATTTATTTCAAAAGAAACTCTCCCCAAACTTTTGAATGGTTGTAGATTGTAACAAAGTCTCTTTTATTAATCAAAGAATCCTGAAAAAAATGATCACAGGTTCCAAAGAGATATCAAGCAGCACAACTGTTTCCAACACTGATAATAAATCAGCATATTTGAGTGATTTCTGAAGATGCTGAAGACTGGAGTGATGATGCTGAAAATACAGCGCTGCGTCACAGGAATAAAGATAGAAAGCATTATTTAAAATAAAGCCTTGATGAGCATAAGACCCTTATTAAAGAAACATTCATGCATGCATATAATGCACTTTTGCAATACAATTACGATTTAAAACTTGCTTCGATATACATAATCATCATCTCTAAATTAAGTGTTATACTCTGTCATAATTCGTTTGTCATTTGCAATGCTTCATGGGGTTGTAGTTCTTTCTCTCACTGAAGCTGTTAAGTACACAATCTCAAACCTTTTGTTTGTTTGTTTTTTGGCTCCAGATAAAAGTTTGTAATGTTGTGATTCTCCTGATTCATGGCTTATTAACAGAATAATTTTTTAATCTATCTGGGGAAAAAATTATTCCGGAACCAGTGCTGCTGAAAAACCGTTGTCTTTGTTGTATTAAAATCCTCCATGTTTTTTTTTTCAGTATTATCTTTTTTTTGATTCATTGTTTAACCGAACTGTCAAACATTAGCACATTTTTACACAAACCGTGATTCAAAATGAGAAATATCCGCTGGGTTCCACTTTCAGAAGTAATTGAGGTTTGTGTAAACTTTTTTTAAATGAACTGCAAACATTATCTGGCATGTTGTTCAAATTCGCTGCGTAATTTCCCAGCTAACTCGTGCAGGCTCCCGGCACAGATGCAAATCATGAGCTGGGACAGACCGTGTGCTGCTTATGTAACCACACACACACACACACACACACACACACACACCGTCATCACGAGACGTGTGCACAGAAGAGTCCACCATGTTCATTGATAAGCCAGTGACAAAAGCTGTATTGTCGAGCCCGTGTTTAAATACCGTTATGCTCTTGCCTCTCTCTCTCTGCAAGGCTTCCTGTTTCAGTTGTGCTGTGTGGCTTGACCATTTCTTCCGTCTGTGTTTATGACTACAAAGAATGTCTCTTACACTTCGCAAAGTTTCGTCTCTGTCAGTTTATAAAGCTTCTGCAGCGTACAGGGATCCAGCAGGTCTTTTATATTTTTTTTAGAGCAGCTTTAGTTTGTTGTTTGCAGCTTGAGCAGGCCTGGATGAGGTCAGAAGAGCTGGAAGCATTCATTTACTGCACTAAACTCCAGTCTGTAAAAGGAGTAAAAGCCTATTTTTCAACATACAATTGACCATTCTTGTTGCTCGGCCTGAGGCCTTGCAAGTTTCCTCTGTATATAATATGGAAAGCTTTCCAGATGAGCGAGTTACAGTTATAGAGGTCAAGCATTGAGAGATTAAAATCGCTTTGATATTTTAACACGAGGTCATTCTACTGGAAAACTTACTGTATAAGCTCATAGCCAAGTTCTTTTGTTCTTTACTCATAGAAACGTCTTGATTCTGTTAACTTTAAAGGAATAGTTCACCCCAAAATTTTAATTGGATGTTTATCAAAAGGCATCCAAGAAGTAGGTGACTTTGTTTCTTCTGCAGAATACAAACGAAGATTGTTGCAGTCTGTCAGTCATATAATGGAAGTCAATGGGACTCACGGCTTTGAGAGAAAAAAACAAAACCAAATTAAACACTGCGGCTCGTGACGATACGTTGAGGTCTAAAGACACGAAACGATCGGTCTGTGTAAAAAAACTGAACCGTATTTATATAATTGTTTTACCTCTGATCCGCCACACGGCAGATCGCAGACTTATAAGTGCGTTACCACCACCAACTATCTCTCAAATTAACCATTGACACTCCCGATTGAGATTGAAGATCGTGTCAATAGTCCATTTGAGAGATAGGTGGCGGTAATGCACTTATAAGTCTGCAATCTGCCGTGATGCAAGAAGACGTGTCATGCGCCGGCTGCTCAAAGCCATTCAAACTAAGTTTCGTGTCTTTAGACTTCAATGTATCGTCACGAGCCTCAAGGTTTAATTAGGTTTTGTCTGTTTTTTTTGTCTCTCAAAGCCTTGAGTCCCATTGACTGCCATTATATGGCTGACAGACTGCAACGGTTTGAGTTAAAAATCTTCGCTTGTGTTCTACTGAAGAAACCAAGTCACCTACATCTTAGATGAACTGGGGTAAGCAGATAAACATCACATTTTCCTTTTTGGGTGAACTATCCCTTTAATGGCTGATGACAATAATATAATAAAAAGCAAAAATGGACCAATTGTACTGTAGTTGGAAGGTGTTTAACCTTTTAGTTTGCATTTTACCTGGCTAGACATCATTCGTCAATTTTGAAACATGAAATTGGGAAAAAATGAAGAGTTTTATGTACACCTTCAGAACACAAAATTGGCTCGGGTAGATTCAGGGAGCTCATTCAGAGAAGATTTAGTCAAGCTGATTCAAAGTATTAGTGTAAACGAATCATCGCTCTTGAAATCGACTAAACTGCTGTTGTGTGGCACGTGAGGACAAAACAACACAACTGAAGGATGTCTGAAAATTCAGACTGGAAAATTACATTTGTATTGATTAAAAAAAATCATTATTTTGCCGTGGTAAACATTGTCAGTTTATCATTTTAATCAATATATTTCCCAGATTTCTTTCATGTTATAAGGTTTACTATCAAAATTAGATTGTTTGCTCTGGAACATATAGTCCCCTTTTTGCCCCAGGTCTTCCCCCTTTTCCCATCCACAAAGCACCTCAGAAACACAGACTATAAAACAACCTGCACCTGACTCTGGGTTGGTTTCTTGTGTGCGTGACTCTGGCACACGCCCTGAGCACACAATCCTGAGAGATATCGTCACATAGAAAGTCAAGAAACACTGTGCCGTCTGTTCACTTAACACAATTCACAAATACAGTGTAGAATGGAATAAATATGCAAGGCCTGTAGCTTCTGAAAAATGGTGTTCATTTTTTACAGTTGAGTGCAAAGGGCTTCTTTACAGAAGTTAATATTACACAGGTGTGTGTGTGTGTGTGGTTTACTGTCAGGTTATTGCAATGCAAATAGTATTGTTTTAAAGTCATCCTTTAAAATGTTTTGTTGTCAGTAGTACGTTATTGTCCAATCTGACCTAACTGCTACATTGTCTTTCTGTGCTTTGAACTTATAAATTGAGACCAGCTCTTCTTTCCGGCATAATAAAAGTTTGCATAAAATTGGGGCAGAATATTTTTCAGTTAAGGGAATATTGCTTTACAACAACTAAAATGTTCTGTGAGCTACTTGGATATATTTGCATTTTAACAAAGGAAATGAAAAAACATACAATTTGGTTATACCCTTAACTTTATTTGCATGTTGTATACCTTGCATGTCCTAGTTTAAAAGCTTAAGGATCCTCTTAACCTCACTGGGGATGTTGGTAGTCTGAAGCGTTGTGAATTACCTTATTCGAGTAATTGGGGATCTTATACATTGCTCAGACTGACAAACAAAAATGGTCCGTTTACCTCTTTCAGTATTGTAGCAAAAGTCACTTTCCAACCCGACAGCTTTCTGTTGGTCAGCGTGGGTTAGTATAGTAATAATGAGCAGTTCACTAATTACATGGGGATTACAGATCGCATGGATTAATTTTGAAATGACTGGATTCTGTCTATGGAAATTTACAGAGCAACCATAAATGTGACTGTACTTTTAGCTGTACATTGATAAATGGTATAAAATATGCCGGTAACACTTTATTTTAGGGTCTCTTAACTATTTGCATATTAGCATGCATATTACTAGAATATTAGCCATTTATTAGTACTAATTAAGCACATATTAATGCCTTATTCTACATGACCTTATTCTACATCCCTAATCCTACCCAATACCTAAACTTCACAACTAACGCACTGACTATTAATAAGCAGAAAATTAGTAATTTGAGGGAAAAGTCATAGTTAATACTTAATAGTGAATAAGTGTTCCTAAAGTGGTACCAATATGCCAGCAGTATAAAATTAAGAAACCATGAGAATCTAAGCATTTTAAGTTATTTTAATGCCATTAAGACATCAGACGAGTGTCAACTTGTGACATGTAGGAAGGTTCAGGGTCGATAAGCTTGATTCATTAAATCTGATTTGAAGGATTGTAGATTGCGATTCACAATGTCTCGATACTCCTCAGTCATTGTGTCGCTTGATAATGTTTTAGTTAAAAAAACGTTTTATCTTAACACAATGACATCACATGGACAATCATATAGAATTGGAGGATATAGGGGATACGTATCAAATCTAATATGCGTATATAAGGGGCTTTTTTTAATTCCTATGCACTACTTTGTCATTGTTTTTCTATGTAAACACGTTAGACGGCTGTAGCACTCAGATAGTTCCGGTCCTTGATTCTGATTGGTTCAGCCAAGTTCAAAGCTTACCCTACAAACATACACCTTTGTTTACATTTGTGTGTTGCTCTGCAACCATTTTGTTGGAACCACAACCGTTTCTGAGGAACTACATGGCGGAAGAATAATGGTTGTATTAATATCATTACACTTTATTTGCTCTGTTTTATTTTGTGAAACCTTACTACGTATGACCGTTTTATAAAAGAAACGCTTTGCGTCGTGTCTAGCAACGTCCCATAGCTGTTATAAATTCACTGTAAACCACGACGACTTGGGGCGTATTGCTTTATTTTACACGCAGCGCTGCATGAAGAGCAATTTATTTACAATAGCAAGTTGGCATGGCAAGATGTTTTATTTGATGGCAACATGGGGAAGGAGACATTATGCGCAGTGCTTTTACAAAAAAAAACTGTCTCGCGTCTTTAGATGCAGACGCATTCTGTGTGAACAACCCCTAAAATGTTTTATTTGATGTTTCATTGCATTGAATCAAAAACAGGGTTAAGAATTAAAGGGATAGTTCACCCAAAAATGCTAATTCTGTCATTAATTGCTCGCCCTCATGCTGTTCCAAACCCGTAACACCGTGTCCTACTCCTAAATACATGCGCCAACACGTGATAAAAGGTATCTTTTCCATGTTAATCAGAGTTTTTGTCCTAACTAGCCAATTAATTTCTATTTTAGAAACATTTTTTATTTCCGCGACGTCGTGGCAAGAACAACAACATACAAAGTACATGACAGTAGATAATCTCAGGTACAGATTATGTGCTTTATTCAAAGTTAAATGTGAGTTTTAATGTCATATTGCATGGCATTTATAGCCATACTGAACAAAACAACAGATAGTTTACCTCAGATCTTGAAAATAAATTAAAGCAAAGATGTACGTTAAAACTCTGACTCACAGAATGTATCTTTTTTTTGTTCGCACATTTTTCCCCTAGCATCATGATTTTTCCCCTAGCATCATGATTTTCCCCCTAGAATTATACCAAGTCACAATGTAAATTTAATTTACAAACATTTGTTCCTATAATTTCAGTGTGTGATGTCCTGATGTCAGTGCTGTTTTCAAAAGAAAATGTTTGGGGTCACATTTTATTTGAAGGTCCAATTCCCGCTATTAGCAAACCGTTAACTACAACTTTTGTCTCAAACTCCTAATTTGCTGCTTATTAATAGTAAATAAGGTAGTTGTTAAGTTTAGTCATTATTGTTGGGTGATATGCTTCATTTTCATACATGTCCTTGAACTGAAAAGTCAGTCTGGTAATATGTAATTCGCAAAGTGAGACTGATTAAGACTTGGCTAACTGCTAGTTGGTCAAACTAAAGACATGTTTTTAACATGGGCACTATGTTTATGCAGCTGGACCCAGAATGGTTAGTCAGAATAGTTTTTTGGTGATTCCCATATTGCATCTCATTGCCTCATCACCACCTGGGTTTACCAATGTTATTGAGGTGCTTTCCCTCTGGACTCTGAGGAAATACTGTATCTGGCCCTTTAAGGAAACTGACATTGATGGTGTTGGCTCAGGCCCAAGTGGGGAGAGAATGTGTTTACTGAGAGACAGCAGCTGATTGGCTGCTGCGATTCTTTAACATCACAAAGGGGAGTGGCTGACTGGCATAAAATACCATGTCCTTATAAGGGCGCCGGTGGACTGCACCATTCTCCACAGCACACAAAGGGGTGTTTGCTCTCAGCAAAGGACCTCCATATGGATGCAATATTGATCAAATGTAGAAGGATGAGGATTTTTTTTGTTTAGTTTGTTATATTATTTGTTTGTTTTTTTCTCTTGATGGTCAAACGGTTACCAGGATATGTAGATTTGGTACAGATCATCATGCTTCAGTCATCCCCTGTATGTTGTAGTGGTGTCTCCCCTGTTCAGCGCAGTGGTATGTTCCTCAGACTGACTCTGAGTCAGATTGATCTCGACTCCCAGGAAATACAGCAGTGACGATTGAAGTGTGAAAGCTGTGGACTCTACTAAACGAGAGGGAGCCGTAGCTGGGAAGAACCATCGAGTTGACTAGAAGTTTCTCTCTCAATCCTCTTCCAATGGTTCGCTGGTTGAGGCCATGGCCTCTCAGTCAGGGTAAGCACTAGCACCAGCCATGCTCTCAGTGAGTAACTCCTGTAGTAGTAGTCACGGCAAAGTTCTAGGCCTTCTCGCAACCATGTCTTTTGATTCGTTTTATTTCAGACTTTAATGGCAAACTGAATCTTGTCTTTTAAGTTGGTCTTGAAAGGAGCAGTGCACTGTAGCAGCTTTGCCAAAGAATTAGAATATCCTAGACAGGCCGGACAGCTCATAATCTGGATTATATTACTGTCTGAAGCACCTTTGAATATAGTTATCAAACTGTTTTAGATGAACATGCAATAAAACAATGTTTTTCGGGATGTGTAGAAATCAGTGGAACTCAGCACCTACACATGGATTTCATGCTCTGCCTTGATCAAAACATAAGTAATTATTGCCCGCTCTCTAGAAACTGAATCATTTCAGTCAAAAGAGATATAAACTTCCCAGCAATACATGTTGACTGTTGTATGTTAACTAACCTGCTGGAATAACCCACCGGCCTCAGTTTTACATTTGCATCATAGGATATAAAGCCCTGCAGACGGCAAGAGAGCCTTGCTAACAGTACCTTACACACTCAAATGTTCATTTAACTAGCTCTTGCCATTTCGTACAAGGCTAGGCCACCCAAAAATATAAGTTTGTTTACTTTCTTACAGGGAACACAAAAGATGATGTTTTGAATACATGTCATGCGGTTCCTCCATCACAGGTTATTTGGCCATATATTCGGCTCATCAAGGCTACATTTATTTAATCAAAAATACAGAAGTCAGATTTTGAATTATTAATGCAATGTAAAACTGTTTTTTATTTCAATATACTTTAAAATATAATACATTTCTGTGATGCGCAGCTGTATTTTCAGCATCATTACTCCAGTCTTCAGTGTCACATGATCTTCAGAAATCATAATAATATGCTGATTTATCAATGTTGCTGCTTAATATTTTTTGGGAACCTGTGATACTTTTTCAGGATACTTTGATGAATAAAAAGTTAAAAAGGAAATCAAATGGAATATTTTTGTAACAATATACACTACCGTTCAGATGTTTGGTGTTACATCTCTAGAAAATCACAACTTTTCATTTTCCGTCGGTCTTAGTACACGATGTAACTACAGAAGAGTGAAGCTTTAAATTGGACAAATATCGAAACTCTTTGGTCATTTTTGGGCGAGATGCTAATGGTCTAATCCGATTCAATGATCTATGCTAAGCTAAGCTGAAAGTGCTCACGCCAGACCCGGAGATTGGCTGAATGGATTCAAAAACAGTAAAACTCAACTCTTTAACTCTAGAGAAGATGTAAAATGAGCCTATTTCCCAAAAAAGTGGAGAGATCCTTTAAGTTGATAAAAGGAGATAACAAAGGTTTAGATTCTTAGAAAAGATTTCTATTTTGAATAAATGCTGTTCTTTTTAACTTTTTCGTTTTGTTGACATTGTTGGTCATTCTGTGTTTTAGTAAAATAAACTAACAGTAATATGGATAAGCTAATACTACTGCTAGTTCTACTACTAACAACATGGAACACGCTAAGCTCTAATGAGCTGCTGGGTTAATGAATATTAATCATGTTGTCTGTATTCGCCCAAACTGGTTTGCTGAAATCTAAACGTGGGCGATTAATAGGTGAGCCAATGAGATTGTCGTTTTGTGCATTAGTTCCGCTCACTACTGAAGAAACCTTCTTCTAGGCAACTGTGAAATCTAACAATGTATTAGCCAGTGGCTAATGATAGACGTTATTTAGTCACATATTGTGGAAATGTAGTTGTGTATGCGAGTGATTTTACTCGTGTTGTAGATGTCGTGTTTCAAGCCAGGTTTGGAGTCAGTGTTGGGGAGATTCGTGATTATTTTGTGTCGTTTGAGATATTTTAATGTGGAAAACTATGAACATCAATCCCAAATTATACTACTTTTGTCTGTATGCTACTATGTGACTGTTTTCGTCATCAGCACAGTCCACTCATGTGTGCATACACACCCTGATTATTTAATTTTTTTAGTATTTATTTTACAACTGCATACATTTAAGTGGCTTAATGCTCAAATAAAAACTGAAAGGGTCCACCAAGTAGCATGCATATGTTAAATCTGTCCATCCACACTCATAGTGGATGGCGTATGCAGGGCCCTATAGTGGAATCCAGTCATAAAAATGCAGTTTTACAGTAGGGCTTCATGATAAATCGCATTTGATGATTTACATTTATGCATTTAGCAGACGCTATCCAAAGCGACTTGGGCTATACATTTTTTGTCAGTACATGTGTTTCCTGGGAATTGAACCCACAACCTTTTGCGCTGCTAACGCAATGCTCTAACCACTGAGCCACAGGAACACTCGTCTGTAAACATATCTCGTCAGTAAAGCCGGTTCTGTGATTAGTAGTAAATCTCCATCATCTGTTTTCAGAAGGAGCGGCGTTTAATACACAGAGCCGTAGATCAAGCTACGCAATATCGTGTTCATAATCGAAGGTGATTCATCTGCGATTCTGAACGTGAGACTGTGTAGCTTGACAATGATTTATGGCTCTGTGTATTACATGCCGCTCCACCTGAAAGAGATGCTCCACCTTTTACTGATGAGATGCGCATGATTATCGTGCAGCCCTAGTTTACAGAATAACGCCCAATTTGACAAAGTCAAAAAAAATATTTTGTATATTGTTTTTTATAAACAATTTTCTAGTTGTAGTTAAATCTAGTTGTAATTGTTTTTCCAAACCTGAACATGGCAACTGATCAGTTGCTGGATGCCATTGATTTCCATAGTATTTTTCCGTACTGTGGGAGTCGATGGGTACCGTCAGCGTTCTTCAAAAATAATCGTAAAGAAAATAGTAAATCATGACAGAATGTTCATTTTGGGTGAATTCTTCATTTAAATTGTGCAAGTTCCATGAATTCAATTAATGTCTTTTTGCATTTAATTCATCATTAAAATAGAATCCAGGACGTTTAAACCGAGACCATATAGAATTTGGCTAAAAATAAAACTGAATTTAGGAAGAAAGTGCCGTATGAAAGTCTTGCACCTAGCAGGTTGTCAGCGTTATTTTTTTCCAAATTCAGTTTTATTTTTACTCAAATCCCGAATGTTCTGTTATAATTTTTCTGAATTTAATTTAGGGATAAATAAAAAATGCATGTCTGATTAATTGAAATGTTGAAGTTTCCTAACACAGCACAGGTTATATAGTCGATTATGAACACGATATTGCGTAGCTTGATCTACGGCTCTGTGTATTAAACGCCGCTCCTTCTGAAAACAGATGATGGAGATTTACTACTAATCACAGAACCGGCTTTACTGATATATGCAATGTATCTGCTGGCCCTGTGTGTAGAGAAAGCTTTAGGTGTTCAGAGATGGTTTGACTAATTGGATTTTGTTGCAGTCTGTCAAACGACTACACGTCGCATCAGTCATTTGAGTGGTTTTGTCATGCAAACGCTCTCCCATTAGCACGTTCATTGAGCTTTCTCGACACCGCTATCAACGTAAAACAAACCCTGACCAGATCTGATGCATCAGAAGTGACCCTAAGACTCGTTAACTTCCCCTCGACGTCACGCTACGCGTCTCCAAACCTCAGCGCTGGTGATCTAATCAGTGATGCTGTCCTTGTGAAAGAGATTGCCCGGTAATAACATGTTTTAGCTCTTACGCCGTTTAATTAGCTTGTTTTAATGCAGTTTGATTAAAGCGTTCACCCGTAACTTACTTTTTCTTTCTTCCTCTCTTTTTCTTCACATTAGTTTTTTGCTCTCCTGCTCTGTTCCCTTTCTTTCTCTCACTCTTTTGCTTTATTTATTTTTGTAGTGAAACTTTCTATACCTTTACTTAAGAAACGAGTGGAAACCTGCAAATCTATCGCTGTATTCCTGAGCTACAAAGTTCATTGATAAGCCTCAGTACAGCATTTATATGTTTCAACAAGAGTTGTTTTCAACCTGTTGTGGTTTTGAATGACATTTTACAAAATGTAAAATTTTGAATGACATGGGCATGGTTTTTGCTAATTACTAAACTACAGACTAAGTTTTTTGGGGAAGTTTGACTTGATGCCATCGATTACTCAACCAAAGGCACGTCTCATGCAAATCTTAAATGTCTTAACTTTTGAAATCAGGCTTCTGTTTGCTATAGTTTCATCAGAATTTCCATTCTGCTAAATATGGGCCGAATGTTGTCCTCATTATTAACGACGTACAGGGAGATAATGATGGTGTGTATGTAATATAATGTTGGGTTAGCCGAAGCACGCAGCGCACACCACAGATGGACAGAATTAAAGTCAGTATTACGAGTAATAAGTTATTCTAGCACAGGCTTGTTTTCTGAAGGGAAAGCACATCTGATCGTCTCCAGTAATCCTGTCTATTTGTTGTTCAAATATGTAACTTGATCTTGGTAGATCCAGGTGTAGATCAAGGTGTCAGGAAGCTATTTTTCTCTGCTTCTTCACTGCTTAGTGACTCTTAGTGTCTCTGTTGTTAGCAACATGAACCGTGAAGACCGGAATATGCTCCGTATGAAAGAAAGGGAACGGAGAAATCAAGAAATCCAGCAGGGAGGAGAGGCCTTTCCAGCTAACTCTCCCCTCTTTCCTGAACCTTATAAAGTAAGTTCATTTTGTTTCTTCTTTTTTTTCCTCCCCATTTGATCATCAGTTATTTATTTAGTTTTATTTTGCCCTGTAGACCTCATTTAATCTTGGGTTGTTCCTTTCTGGCTTCTATTCTCCATTAATCTTGCTCGTTAGCAGAAAAACCCTTACAGATAAAAGCACTGTGGTGATGCAGCAACTTTTGGTCATTGCATAATTATTGGGAAAAATGCATGCGTCATGCAACTTGAGAGATACGGGTGTTTTAATTGGTTGCGCGGTCAAAAAAAATGTTTTTGTAACTTTGTTAGCCAGAGCTTTAATATAAAATGCAGTAGCAAAAGTATGCTTTATGGATTAAACTTAAATTAAATAAATTACTAAACTATTTTTTCCTTTTTATAATATAATGAAAAACATCTTAAATATATATTCCATACTACTATATATATAGAATTGCATGTTTAATGCACACATATAAAACACCATCATAGTTACACGAAAATAATACAATAAACATTAATGAAACAACATAAGCTGTAACAAAACGTTAATGTACATGACTGATAATAAAAAACATATTTCTATGAAAAACCACCACATGTGAGCTTTCACACTGAGATTTCACTTCATTTATTTTATGCTAAAACTGTACCATTTACAACATTATAAGTGTCCCATTAGATGTCTTGAATTCTTTCAACATTTGGAGGAAAGCCAACCGGTTTTACCTTTTTTAATATTATCATTATTTACAGTGTAATAAGATGTTACTGTTATATAAAATGCAAAATAGCAGCTAAGATGCTTCAAAGTAAATTGTTAAATTTATCTAGTGACAGCTCTCTGTTTATTGTCCAATTAGAAACCGTTTCTAATCAGTGATGAAAATCTCAAAATGAATCGAGTTGACTATATGTGACCCTGGAGCACAAAACCAGTCTTATGTCGCTGGGGGTGTATTTATAGCAATAGCCAAAAATACATTGTGTGGGTCAAAATTATTGATTTTTATTTTATGCCAAAGATCATTAGGATATTAAGTAAAGATCGTGTTTCATGAAGATATTTAGTACATTTCCTTCTGTAAATATATCTCAACTTAATTTTTGATTAGTAATATGTATTGCTTAGATCCTCATTTGGACAATTCTAAAGGCGATTTTCTCAATATTTAGATTTTTTTTGCACCCTCAGATTCTAGAGTATCAAATAGTTGTATTTCAGCCAAATATTGTCCGATCCTAACAAACATACATCAATGGAAAGATGATTTATAAATCTCAATTTCTAAAAATCGACCCGTATGACTGTTTTTGTGGTCCAGGGTCAAATCTCTGTGCTTATAGCAATTCCACGGTACGTGTCTCAAAAACCCTGCGTTGTACTGTTTTTACCGGTGACCGGTTTCATGTGCTATTTCAATCTAACGGTTATTACAGGGCATTTTATGGGTAAGTACTTGCATTGTTAGATGCATCAGCAGTTTTCAGTAACAGTATGGCTGCGTATAAATATGTCTGACTGATATAAAATGTCTGCTAGTTAGCGACCGGTTCATTTCCGGTCCTAAATGTATGGTAAGTGCTCAGCAAATCTCCTGTTGCTCACTTTCTAGCTCTGCAGGAATAAACATGGTGTGGTTTAGTTTGCAGCTGTGAGGAAGGAAAGAACATTTGACTGATTTTTCAGTTCCATAGTCGAAGGAATTACGTCGTTTTACGTCAGATTATCACACATGTGGTTGCACACAACAAACATGAACCCCGAACTTTGAGGAAGCTTTGTTAAAGGAATCGTTTTTGAATTTAATTGAAGTTAAGTTTATGAGTTGTAACAAATATCACAATATCTGCCCTGGTTTATAGTCTTAAAAATATTGTTGTTGAATAGTGCAAATATTTGTGTTTTGTATACATTTACTTAATATTTAATAAGCTCACAAGCACAGTGTCTTTGCTGTGTCGACGTTTCCTTTTTAAACAGGAAGTCTGTACATAAGGACTTTTATTATGTAGTTGTTTGTAACCATGTTTTGCTGCTCTTTCTGTATAAGGCTCATTGAACTAAAGTTTGGAGTGGAAATGTGTCATATTTGTAGCATTGAGGTGATCCACCGTCAGATGCTACAAGAACCAATTTAATTTCTGACCTATTTCTTATTTTTAGATCATATTTCAGCATGTGACAGCTAAAACTCTACGTTCATGTGGGTTTTCATTCTAATAGAGCTGATATAAAGCTGCAGTGGGTGGAAAAGGACACATGTAATAGTCACATAGGTTACACTAAAGAAGATTACGGTCTAATCTTTGCTGCTAACCAGCTTTAGTGCTTTACTTTGGTGGTGAACCTGTCATAGGATGCAAGAAAAGCAACCTGACAGGTGGAGAATATACAGACGGATGCAGTCCCGTTATTCCCTTCATATTCCCTTCGGGGTGAGATGAAGTGTGTGTGCTCTCGGTGGAAAACCCAGATTTGACACGTGCTCCGGTCGGGCTGGGACGCGGTGTATTACTCGTTTATTCTGTAGTAGTAGTGCAAAATATACTTGATGACCATCTGCTCCTGTATGCTGGACCCGGACATTCTGGAAATATTGAATCATAGTGCCTTATTGCTCATGTGATTCAATATTATCTGGAATCAGATAATCAGACAACACCGTGGCCATGTTCCTTTCTATGACATTTCTAGGTTTAATGTGCAGATGTAGTCACAGCATCCGAGTTGTTTACAGATACCTTTTTGCCTTTCTATTTAAGTTTTAAATCATATGTATTATTATACATGTTATATCTGACTGTTTTACACAGACAATGATTGTTGCTAGAGACAAAGCTTTTTATTCTACACGTTTGCCATGGTAATTTATATAGCTCCCATAATTTGAACGGAGGTATTTGTAATAAGAACGTGGTAAGTACAGACTAAACTACGGATGATTCTTCTCTAACATGGTTAGATGTAACTATGGTTTCTATAAACCATCAGCTTTATAGTAAAAACAGTAGCCTGAAACGTTAAATACAAAATATAATATTCATGATATAACAACTATGCTTTCTTAACCCCCTTCGTATGTTTAATTATATTTAGTGATGCACTGAAATTTTGGCGGCCGAAGCGGTTTCAGGTTTTGGAAATCATTGACTGAAACGATGGCACATTAATTGGCACATTTTGACCGATTCATGCACACATAAATTACAACAGGTAAACATGTCAGCTGTGTGACACTAGTGCAATGTTTAGATTTATGATATTAATATGGATTCTTAAATCTGAGAAAATTTTCAGTTGATGCATGAACTTTGATGAAACACTCAAATGCTACCAATAATATTTATCAGTGTTTCAACTGCAGAAAGATGTCATGAAAACCACTTGTAAACTATTTTATGTAACGTCACATTTAATGTCCATAAACTCAGTCAGCTAGAAAAAAATTAATCTATGGAGCATTTTGCTAAATTTATGCATATTCATTATTTTTCCCAACCTGTTATTTACAATTTAATGTACATTTGATTAAATCTGTCATGAAAAAGTTGTTATTGTTTGAATTGCATGTTTATATTTCAACAACAAATTTTAGAAACATAATTCTGTTATTAAAAAAACTGTCTTATGTGCAATTTAATTGTCAGCTTTTATTTAAGTGTTGATGATTAAAAAACGTTTATTTTGGTTTTTGACCAAGTTCATCTTGAATTTTTCGGTTCAGCCCAGAATTTTAATTTACGGTACATCACTTTAATAACTATACTGTATAATAATATATGAATATGCAAGGTTAATGGAGCTAGTTACTGCAGTAAATCAAAGATGGCTGTTGAACTTTCTACTGGCATCAGTTTGACTTAAACCGCAAAAAAGGCTGTAAAATGTGACCACTTAGTCAGCTCGAACCCCTTAAATAGACACGTTTTGAAGTTTATGAAAGTACACACACAGACTTGAATCCATATTTTCATATGGCACCGGTTGGTGTTTGACTCTCGCTCATCTCAAGTTCTTTTCTCCCAACAGTCCTGCAAGGAAGATAAACTCTCAAGTCGCATCCAGAGCATGCTGGGAAACTACGACGAGATGAAGGAAACCATCGGTGAACCCCCAGTGTCCAAACTCATTCCTAAAGCCTCCAGCTCCTCCTCGGACGATAAATCCGGTCCGTACGATACCCAGCGCGGTGGTAGCGCGCAGAGTCAGAACAGTAAATTGACTCCAGTCGGCTCCACTTCCTGCCCGTCATCCTCCACTTCCTCCTCCTTGCAGAAGCGCTCATCCGTGCAGGGCAGCAGTCAGCGCGGCAGTCAGCGGCACGAGCGCGACTACAGCAGCAGCAAGAAGTCCAGCAAGCACGAGCACAAATCCCACTCCAGCCCGGCTAAGGTCCCCATGAGCTCCGGCGGACACTCGCGCGGCCGCACCAAGTCACCCCGGGACAGAGACACTAACTGGGACTCGCCCTCAAGAGTTCCTTCCTTCTCCAGCGGACAGCATCCCAGTCAGAGCTTCCCACCTTCTCTCATCAAACCCAGCTCCATGCTCCAGAAACCCACCGCCTATGTGCGGCCCATGGACGACCGGGAAACGGCCGAGCCCAAGACCTCCTCGGAGCCGTACGGCGGTCAGTCGCACAGCAGCGCTGTGGGAGAAATGAAGCCCAATGCCAAGGCTTCCCTCACCAAGCTCAAGATCCCGACGCAGCCTGTCGATGTAAGTCGTGCTTGCTTTCTATCTTCCCCAATATTGAAACCGTGCTTAAACTATAGGGGACCTCGTTTCATTTGTAAAAAGTATGTACCTGCAAATTTGCAGTGTTGGGTGTAATTACTACGTAGTGCTTAAAGGAAGGGGTTACTCTCATTTTTTTCTGTCATTTAATTAGTTACTAATGTAATTTAACTTAATACTGTTTATAGACTAGAACATTTATACACAATACAATAGTGAATTTAACATCACAATCTTAAGTCTAACCTTAAAATGCTTGCTTAAAATGCTTATGAATACTTTGGTGAGTTAATAAGAATATTGATTAGACTTTATTGTCCAATTGTCACTATTAGCTTGTTGGTTATTAACATGAATATTACTGGGATATTGGCTGTTTATTATTGGTTAAAAAGCACGTATTATTGAGAGACCTTATTCAAGACCTTATTCTAAATCCTTAATCATACTCCAATCTTAAACTTGACTACTTGACTGAGCATTAATAAGCAGTAATTAGGAGTATATTGAGGTAGAAGTCATAGTTAATGGTGAGAATTAGACCCTAATCCAAAGTGTAATAATTGATGTAGTTTCTTGAATTAATTAAAATAACCATTTCATGTCTTTCCTTGTAGCATTAGCTTGTCAAGGTTGAAATAGGATTTAGAAAGTAATAAGTAATTATACTTTTTGGAGAGAGTAATTTGTATGGTTATCTAATTACACTGTTAAAGATGTAACTAGTAATTGATTACTTTTTGTTGAGTAACTTACCCAACAACTGCGAATTTGTTTCAAAAATCACCATTCTGACATTAAAATAGCCTTTAATATATTGAAAGAGTTTTTAATATATATATATATATTTTTAAAGGAACTGACTGTCTTCAGAAAGGTTTTTAATCACGATTTAGTTTGGGGATACATTCTGACTACTAACGAACTATTAACTATAACTGTTCCTCAATAAACAACTACCTTACTAGTAATAAGCAGCAAATTAGGAGTTTAAGTTTTAGTATTAAGGGATCTTAAAAATGCTCATATAAGTACTAAACAGCCGGTATGCTAGTAATATGTATGCAAATAAGCAACTAGTTAATAGTGAGAACTAGTCCCCAAATTAAAGCATTACTAAGTGTTTTTGGTAACGCTTGGTTTACTTAAAGCCTTTATGTATAATGCATTATAAAAGTCTAATCTAATGTATGTCGTAATGCATTTCGTAAGTACTTGTAACCAAAGGTAAAATGCATTATAACATTTGTTTTTTAAAATGCATTATACTTTCAAAAGATGTAGCAATGAATAGAAGTAATTAACCAAATGTGTATAGTTTATTATAACTGTGGCTATAAATATTCAGCATACAGTGCATTACAAGGCATGCCGAATAAAGAAGTGTTTATAAGTGTAGAGTTGTGTAACCGCTATATTCCTGCTTTAACACAAGCGCCACCTACTGTCAGAGATTGGCATTTTCAGTCAGTCACTGTATGTCTAGAGGATTATTGAACAAATTGATAGATCTGGAAAACCTATCATTGATCGCCTCCGGTGACCGTACGCAGAAGTTGCACAAGTGCATATTTTTATGAAACGAATTTTACTAGTTTTTATTTGTGAACATGCTAGGTGTCACAATGAGGTTGTCATGTATATACATTTGGCCTTTCAGTTCCTGGCCATTCGATTGGATCACATTTACAGTTTTATTTGGTCACAAAAGTGAGTTATACAAAGCAGAGTGCAAACATTGTGCAAATCGTCGAAATAGACTTTATTATAGGTTTATTAAAGGAAAAATGTTTATTGAAATGTTGTAGCTTGCCAGCATAAAACAGGGCAAGACTTTTCTGGCTTTGTTCCACCATTTAGCAGTAGGGCTGCAACAAGCGATTATTTTGATAATCGATTAATCGAACGATTATTCGAGCGATTAATCGTCGATTATTCCACCGATTAATCAGTAGAATTGTGATTATTCAGCTTTTGCAACTAATTACGTTCTAGTTGTTATACATGTGGTCACAAACAAGCCTGTATTTGATTGATTGACTCTGTAAGCAAAGATCTGCATGCTTTCGTTCATTCTTGCAGGTCCCAATTGGTGCAGATGTGAGCTGTGTTGATGAAATATTAAAGGTAAAAAACATTTTATGTGCCGTCAATAGAGAAACTGAAAAATAAACACTATTATACTTTACTCACACTTGCTAGAAAAACATGCTAGCAAAACGTAATGCTAATAAAACAACATTAAAGTAACAATATGCTAGCACTTAGCTAAATGTTAACAATTTCTCAATGTTAAAATAGGCTAACAACAGACTAGCAAGCATGTTGGCAACACTTAGCAATGTTAAATATGTTAACGTGTTAATAATACTTAGCAAAATGCTAATAGAGTTAAATCCTAAGGAAATACTACCTGTTAAAGATGCCTAGCAACATGTTAAAATAAGCTGACGACATGCTAGCAACACTTAGCACTGTTAAATTTAGCACTGCCTTGAAGCATGCTAGCAACACTTAACGTAATGTTAAAATATGCTGACAACAGACTAATAGAGCTTAGCAAACATGTTATCAACACTTTAATTTTAAAACGTTACAATGTCTACCAACATGTTAAACATTTTAAAACATGCTAGCAATGCCATGTTAACATGCTAGCAACACTTAGCTATATATTAAAAGCATATTAACAATGCCTAGCAACATGCTAAATATTAAATCCGAAGAACATACTACATGCTAACGATGTCTAGCAACATGTTAAAATATGCTGACGACATGTTAGCAACACTTAGCTTAATGTTAACATGTTAGCGCTTGCATGCTAGCAAGACTTAGCTAAATGTTAAAAACATGTTAACAATGCCTTGCAATGTTTTACAGTATTCTAGCAATGCTTACCAGGATGGTAAAACATGCTAATGCTTTTGTTTAACGTGTTTTTTTTTTTTATATTATTAGTCTGATGAGGTCTAATAGTGTCTGAAATATTGTTGTTTTCTGATTTTTTTCTGAGGAAATCCTTTAAAATGCAAGGTTTTAAAACTCGTAAATTTTCAGACTAGTCAAGTTTCTCTTTCTCCTCAAAGAGAGGCACTTTTCCAACATTTTCTTCACTTCTAATGATCCCTGCTAAAAAAACAAAACAATAGAAACCATCACAGAAATTCTAATGGTTTCAATTAAAATACCATTATGAACCCTTAACTTTTTCCAGTAAAGCCATTGCAAAATTCCCTTTTGTCGTGTGTTTTGGGAATTTTTCCAATATGATTTAACATCCCACCAATATAATCCATCACATACCAGTAGAAACCATTATAGTTTCCATTTAAAACCAATACAACTCATTACATTTTCTATCTTGTTTTGGGCAGGGTTCTATTGTTTGTTTCAGCAGGGATAATACTTGCATTAGAAGTTGCAAGAAATGACAGAAAGCACTTGGTATTAATGTCAGTATTGATGTGGCAGTACAGAAATGTTTTGTTAACACTGCCTCTGTCTGCTTTCACTGGAGATACTGGAAGTGTTAATGTAATTTGACTATAAAGATACAGAGGCAAGACATGAAATGCATGTAAAAGAGGCCCTCATTGAGTTGTCAAAGCATGAATAGTTCACATACGTCTAGCACTACCTCTGTTTCTAAGCTCTGTTGACTGGTTTTTCTCCTCCTCCAGGAAATGACTCAGGTCTGGCCTCCTCCGCTAACAGCCATTCACACGCCCTGCAAGACCGAGCCGTCAAAGTTTCCCTTTTCCACCGCCAAGGTCACCGTTTTTCTCATGTTTGCAGGACTTTATAGAAACCATGAGTTGTTCAGACAACACTAATGAAAATAATACCTACATGCATAAATACTAAAAACATATTTAGACCCGTAAACTGCTCTTCAAAGTCTGTGAATGCCGTTGCATTCGTTCATGACCCTGCAAACAAATGTGACCCTGGACCACAAAACCAGGCATAAGGGTCCATTTTTCGAAATTGATTTTATACATCATCTGAAAGCTGAATAAATACACTTTCCATTGATGTATATAGATTATGATACAACTATTTGTAAATCTGGAATCTGAGGATGCAAAAAAAAAATCTAAATATTGAGAAAATCATCTTTAAAGTTGTTCAAATGAAGATCTAAGCAATGCATATTACTAATCAAAAATTAAGTTTTAATATATTTACGGTAAGAAATGTACAAAATATCTTGAAGGAACATGATCTTAATGTCCTAATGATTTTTGGCATTAAAAAAAATCAATAATTTTGACCCATACTATGTATTGTTGGCTATTACTGCAAATACACCCCAGATACTTAAGACTGCTTTTGTGCTCCAGGGTCACGAATGATGTAGTTTTCGAATGAGTCCAGATTCATTTTGAACTTGTATCTTTTGTCAGCATATAATTTTAAACCAGTGAATCGTTTTTGTGATTTATGTGTAATAATAAGTTATTGTTGCCTTCTTTGTTGTAGGATGCCCAGCACTTGTCTTTTGCGGCCCAAAGTAAGTTTTAGAAATCCTTTTATCAAACTATTATGTCTCTTTGCTCATTCGCAGTGATTTTGTGTTCTGATGATTGTTTTCCCCTCGTAGAAAAACCCTCAGGAAAGAGCGCGTCCGCCAGTCACCCGTCTAAGCCCGCCGACAAAGAGCAGTCCAAGTGAGTCTCTCATATACTTACCTTTTTCTGTTTAAACTATATGAACATCAATCCCAGATATGCATGTCGAATCATAAACATGAGCTGCTTAAAATGAAGAAAGATATATAACTGATATTCAGGATCGACTATTGATGTTTACATTTTATGTTTAGTCATTTAGCAGATGCTTTTATCCAGAGTGACTAGGATAAAATAAAAAAATCAACAAAAGAGAAATTATGTTTTTTTTTAGAAGTCTAAAAGGGTCTATATATATATATATATAATATATACACGCGCATGCATACATACACACACGCATGCATACATACACACATGCATACACGCATACACACATGCATACACACGCATACACACACGCATACACACACACACACACATGCATACTCGCATACACACACACACATGCATACTCACATACACACACACACATACACGCATACATGCATACACACACACACACACATACATGCATACACACACATATATATATATATATATATATATATATATATATACACATACACACACACACACACACACACATACATACATATATGGTAAGTATATATATATATATATATATATATATATATATATATGTGTGTGTGTGTGTGATATAGACATGCAGAAACGCATGCTGGTTTGCAGTCGGCTGTACGGTCCAGACGCAGCCAACAAGTCAAGCCACCTTTATTTATATAGTGCTTTTAACAAAACTGATTGTGTCAAAGCAGCTTTACTGTATTAAATATGAAAAATAGTGTGTAATAATGCAAAACAGTAAACGCACAATTTTCAGTTAAAGTCATCACTATAACACACACCGCCGTTAGTTCTTTGCAGTCGGCTCGGTGTGTCCCGTGCTTTTCCTGACCTCCTCTTGTCTCGCTCTGATTTCAGCACGCTGCATGAAGATCTGAAGCTCAGCAGCAGTGAAGACAGTGACGGAGAGCAGGATCTTGCTAAAAACCCCTCGACAAGGTGACACACAAGTCTATCATCACTCAAAACCACAACTATATTCAGAGAAGTTGTGTACTGTTTCTTTTTGATTCCATGCCGTAAGGTGACACTCAAACATGTCAACATGCACAATTAGGTTAGCCTTAATTTAAGCTAGTCCTAATTATGTCTGGTCTACTTTCTGGACCATAATGCAGTTTGTTCTGGCCATGTTTAGACACGTCTTACCAACATGTAAAGCAGCTAACCATGATTTGAAATGTTGGGATTTAGGAGCAGTCAGAAATGTGCTATGATATTATACCTACGTGAAAGAAATGAAACGCAGTCCTTTTAGCTGCTGTCTAAATGAATCATCTCACTGATTGTTGGTGTTTTGAAACATTAAACTCTGTAGTGTGTTATTTCAGCATCTTGCACTTTGCTTCTGTCAAGAACTTAAAAGGAGTTTATCTTTGAAACCTGTCTAGTGAGCTTGTCTTGAGTTATCACCTGCTGTTTTTATGGCAATGCATCAAATGGTTGCAGGCAAATTTGAGGCGCACACTTTGCAATCCCTAAGGTAGAGTTGCACCAGCCGTTCGTAAGTTCCTACTTGAATTAAAGTCCGTGCTAGAGACTTAGTAACTACTTGCCTGTTTGTAAGTAACTCTGTACTAACTTGCACCATGTGTTCTTAACTCAGAATATAGGTGATGGGTCATATGCTCAGAAAAGTACAGCATAGACGGACGGATATGATGTTTACCAATCGCAAACACAAGCAGAAGTTATGTTAAAATGCTGTCATTTTAGTTTACCCCTGATTCGAACTACTTTTGTGTAATGCAACTAACAGTAAACGCACTTCCACTGAATCGTGAAATAACATAAGAATGTCAAACACTTAACTAATTACACATTTGTCTGTAATCCGGAGTAATCGCACTTTTCATTATTTTTCTAGATTCAATATGAAAATATATTTATGATGACAATTTTAATGTATAATCAACATTATATGCAGATGGTATATAAATATTGATATAATGGCTTCTGTTGACTAAGTACTATAAATGCAGGCAAGTATCACCAATACTGATGGATCGATTTTGTATACATTTCTTGATTTAAAATGAGTAAATACAACATTCAACATTTAATTTTTTACATTTCAATAGGCCTTAATTGTTACAGAACATTAAACTAAAATTATAGCATTGTTTTAAACGTACTATAAAATTATCTTCACATAAACCCATTAAAATAAATGTCACATTTAGCTATGCCTTTTAATATAGTTTGTGTAAATGAGTGCATATGTCATCATCATCATCATATGTATTTAAGAAGAACTAAAACATGAGCTTATTGATGCAGTTCAGTCAATCTGTTTTATTTCTCCTGCTCAGGGGCTTTAGTAAATATTCTGGTAAGTTAAATAGTGCAATGCTGAAACATTTAGTAGGGTGTATGTTGTATGTAACGTAGAAGGGTGTTAATGTCCTTTGTCAAAACTAGGCTAAGTCGTAACTTGCGCACAGCTGGTGCAAACGGCCCTTGGTGAATCTTATAGATGACGTGTAAAGAGATTGCTTATTATGGTGAATAAACTTGCTCAAGGACTGTATGGACATCTTGGATTTGTGCCTTTGCGAAGCTGAAGTGAATGCATGAAGAAACACGCAGCCAACAAGATGGTACTAAATGTGTGTGTCTACCCCAGTAACAACAGTAATAACAGCGAGGCTCCTGAACAAGTGGACACCAGCGGTCACAGCGGTTCGGAGAGCAGCTCTGGTTCAGACAGCGAGAGCGAGAGCAGCTCTACAGACAGTGAGAACAACGAACCTCCTCGTCCTGCGTCACCCGAGGTGAATCGCCTGCACAAACACCGCCTTCACTCGCACACACAGATCAACTCGTCACGTGAAAGCTGAGCAGGTCATGATAATGACAATGTGTAGGCTTGGGGATCGGTTTTGCGATTACTTTTCGGTTCTAGTTCTTACCGAATCCCAGTTTTGATTAAAAAAATAAAGTTAAACATTTAGATATCAAACTTAATTTTTTTGCAAAACATTGCAGCTAAATACCAGCAAAAAGTCAAGTAACAGCCATTACTTATTGTTTTAATAAAAGTACCACTGCAACAACAACTAGACTAACTAATATAGAGTTTAAACATTATTAAAGACAAGTAGACAGTCATTAATAAAATAAGAACTGATAAACAATTTACTAATATCACAAATAATGCAGTACAGAAATTGAAATCCTATATAACACTAGGGATCAGTGAGTGATTGTCTTTCGTTTTGTTCTTTGATTTAACGATAATGGCGCAGATTGCAGCAGGCAGAGGCTACTGTCACTTTAAGAACAAATGCACAGATCCAGTGACCTGATACACGTCTTTCTCAACACTTTACAGTCACCTAAGATTGTTTTTACCAGTATATTTTAACTAGGGCTGTCAAAATTAACATGTTAATTGTGCAATTATCTTTTTTCAATTTAACAATTAATGCAGCACTAAGTTCTTTCACATACAAAAACACACACAATTATGTAAAAATGCCATTTTTGGCAAGTGACCTCATAAACCTAGTCTTGAATGAGTTAAAGTCCTAAAGCGTCGTAAAGGATAAAGAGAGAGAGACAATTTATGTCAGATTTAAAGAGACAGCGCTGCTTTTAAAGTGAAACCTGCTACGGTTTGTCATTAGTGGAAGATAATCAGCCACTGCTCTGCTCGCTGATTAAGTTTTGTAGCTTGAATAAAGATTAATCTATATTCAATTTATAGTTTATACATATACAATTTATGGTTAGTGTGAAGATTTTTTTAAGTTGCCTTAAAAAGAAATGTTATATTTTTCGAAGCTTTTTAAATGTTAAAAATAATGCCTTTTAATTATACTGTAATGTTTAATGGCTATAATTAATGGATAAAATTGAGGGCAAAATGCATTTAAGAGACATCAGTAGCAGTATTGGTATCAGTGATACTGGCCTCCATTTATAATGGGCTAATTAATTAAAATATGCCATTAAACACATTTAAAATATATCATCTTTGTTCTTTCTAAACCAATTTGGAGATCTAATGAGAAATTAAATGAATTACTAGTGCTGTTAACACGTGCAATTCATTCAAAACCCTCAACGCATTAAAATAATTTAACATTAATTACTGAAACGCAATTTCTAAACCTTTTTCCCGATTTCGCTTCTCTGTTTGGAATCAGATTATTTTAAGCCGCTAAACTCAGTGAAAGTTTTCGGTCCAGGGATCCAGCAAAGCCAATCCATTCAAGCAATCAGTCCAAACAGGGCTAGTGTAAAGAAAACCAGGCCGATTACTTAAGAGATGGCGGAGCGAATACGTACTCGCGTTGCGTTTTCATTGAATTATTAATTCCAGTGTGTTTTACTTTAAATCATAAGCTCTGTGATTGTTTCTGAAGAGTCGTGCGGTGTGAAATACAGACTGAACGTAACGTCGAATCATCCCACCACTGTATGATATGCATTGTTTTCTCGGCTGGATAAAGCAAACCAGCTTCTTTTGATGGTTGAGGATTGCAATCAAGGTAAAGACTATTGCGGTGACGTACAGGAGTCGTAAGCACGCACGCGTGCGTCTGACACAGTGTTTGACACACAGATCATATGTTGTTCATGCACAGACTCATTTCAGTACATTCACGTTGTTTCCACACATTATGTTTTGATTTGTTTTGTTTGGGTTGCTGTGTTTAGTCCGTGTGCACAAATATATAAAGTATATATGAACTTCTTATATCATTTGGTGTCCTTTCGGAGTCTCTAAAGTGTCCTTTTATTAAAATATATCCAAGTTTATCTTTAAATAAGCTTGTGAGAATCACTCTTCTCCTCTTTTGGATTACTTTGCTGGATATAGTAAATAATGACAATATTAAGAAAGATAAATGTTATACGTTTAATTTCATGATAAGTATGCGATTAATCGCAATTAATCACACAAAAGTGTGATTAATCGCGATTCATTTTTTATGTCTATCGACAGGCCTATTAATTACATGCAGATGTGTGATTAATTAACGTTTTAGTTGATTGACAGCACTAATTTTTTCTATAGAATTGTCAGTTCATGCACAATAAGATTCGATAGAGAGCTCAATTTGGTATTTGCACACTATATGAGTGCAGTTTGGATGTAGTTCTCTTTCGTGTGTTCTTGCGCTTGAATGTTTACATTAAAATGCACACACAGGAATCAATAAGAAGAATTGAAATCGAATCGACGGTTCTTGGAAATATAGAACCGATTCTCAACCCTAGCAATATGATGTGTATATTTCCCTCAACGTTGTTATGCTAAACTGAGTTTCACACTCAATGCATCTTTCCCTGTTTAACATCACAGCCGGTACAGCCCATGGCTAACAAATGGCAGCTGGATAACTGGTTCAAGAAAGGCAAGTTGTCCCCAGCTTCTCCGACGCCAATAAAGAATAAGAAAGAGGGGCGAGGAGATAACTCCAGGAGGATCGACAGTGACTCAAAAGACTCTGTTGGGCGTGACCTTCGGCCAAACCAGAAGGGGCAAGACAGGCGAAGTCAGAAGTCTCCCGCTCAGAGCGATGCTGGAAGTCAGAAGGGGCTGCGACCGCAGGTGGGCAAGAAGCAGCCTAAAAAGCCAGACAAGGCGCCTGTGGTGGAGGAGCCGAAGGGTGGGCTCAAGGTTGAGACCGAACCTTCGCCTGAGATCACAACGCACAGAGTCCGTGCGCCCAACAAGGGCCTCCGCAAACCCAACATCAAGAAGGAGCCCAAAACCTCCTCCCCTCGGCTGGCGCAAAACAAAAGCAAGAAAACATCCAGCAAGTCGCGCGAGTTCATAGAATCCGATTCATCACCGTCGGACTCGGAGGGCAACGAAAGCGTCCCCTCTTCGCAGACGCCGAGAGAGCCGTATGCCGAGAACCCGTCTGTCCTGTTCTCACCCATGCTTTCCCCGCTGAGTGACCAAGAAGGGAGGCTGCCGCCCAGACTGCTGGTGCAGATCGACCTCAGTCTGCTGGCCAGAGTGCCTGGTCGAGTCTTCAAGGAAACCGAGGTGAAAGTGGAGAGGAGCTCCCCTGCTGAAGGAAAAGACTTCCAGAAACAGACGGGAGAAAAGGGAGCCAGCAAGAGGAAGAGAAAACACAAGGTTGGTGTTTGCTTGAATATATATATATATATATATATATATATATATGACCCTGGACCGTAAAAACCAGTCATACCAGTCAATTTTTTTTTGTTTTGAATAAATAATCTTTCCATTGATGTATAGTTTGTTAGGATTGGACAATATTTGGCCGAGATGCAACAATAAAAAAATGTGGAATGCAAAAAAATCTAAATACTGAGAAAATCGCCTTTAAAATTAAGTTCTTAGCCATGCATATTACTAATCAAAAGTTAGGTTTTGATATATTTACGATTGGAAATTTACCCCAAAATCTTCATGGAACATGATCTTTATTTAATATACTAATGATTTTTGTCATAAAATAAAAATTTATAATTTTGACCCATACAATGTATTGTTGGCTATAGATATAAATATACCCCAGAGACTTAAGACTTTAGGTTTTGTGCTCCAGGGTCACATATTTCAGTGATTTATTTGTCTCGTACAGTGCCACATCATCACTTTTCACTCTCCGCCTGAAACGCTGTTTTACGTCCGGTCTCTTTAAAACCTGCTTTCTTAACGCCCAATATGCTCTGATTGAGTTTGGTCGTATCCTTGCTTTAATTGTGAACATAGTTTGGGGTCATTAACATGTTCTTCTTTTTTCTTCTTATGCTCACTCATTGGCTTTTATTGCAATTAAAATAACTGTTTTCTATGTGAATATATATATATATATATATATATATATATATTAGTAAAATGTAATTTGTATTATAAATGTCTTTATGTGGCCTTACTGAATAAATAAACCAATAAAAAAAAAAGTTTTTACTGACCCCAAACTTTTGAACAATCGTGTACCTTTTTAATAACTATTGTTTCTTCCACAGAATGACGAGGACGGTCTCAAAGCAGTCATTAAGAAGTCCAAACTGGATGAAAAGTCATCACACAAATCGAGCAGTAAAGAGTGAGTTCATTCTGCTTTAATAGTAATTCAAGCTAATATTAATATTGGTGAACTTTCTGTAAATGCATTGTTTTAATTATTTGAATGCATTTTTTTAAATGATTTTTCATATACTTGCGAGTAAGCAACTGGAAGATCTTTACCTTTTTAAATAGAAATAAATGTTTTAGTAAATGGACGTTACATTGTAACTATGTATATTCCATTGGTGCAAAAAAGCCTCTTTTGATTGCCAAGGGACACATTTACAAAAAAATCTGTTACAAAAATGTATCAATTTGCCACATCGCTCCTCTTTTACTTTTATATATCGGATAACATGTATCTGCAGATTGTGATAAACTCTAAATAACGTGCAAATTGACATAAGATCAAACATTTTTTAAATGTAATTTTTAATGCACTGGCTTGTCATTCTATAAAACTGTTAAAATGCATCACATTGGGTTTAATGCACATAAATGTGTTAATGTAATACGTACGGGAAAATTATGCGAACGCCTGCATTAAAGTGAAACGCAGACAATTAACCTCTCACCTCAGCGAAGTCCTGTTCGTTAATCATGTTTTCTGTAGCTCGTCTAAGCGTGCTCAGGACAAAGAGAAGGAGTCTGCGCCCTCTCCTTCGATTACGCTGCAGCGGACGCCCAAATCCGAGCACCAGGGCCGCAAGCGGACGCTCAGCCAGTCCTCCACCTCTGTGCACAGCAACAAGAGCAGCTCCAACCCCAAACACCGCAAAGGAGACGACAAGCCCGTACGCAGGGATGACAAGGTGTGTGTGCGCTCGTCGTCCTCCCTTTTTACAAATATACACACACCAGCACTGCTCAAAGACCTCAGGCTCGCTCAAAGACTCGTTGCTGGGTGCTGCCAGCGTGTACGGTCTTCAACTTAAAACACTTTTATACGCTTCTGTGAAGCCTTTGCTTAATGTGCTACAACTTGTCTACCTGTTTTTCCATAGCCAGGTCTTATAAAGTCTTAATTCGCCCGTCCACTGTTCAAGACCTTGAAGTCATGAATCAAAACAAAGTCTTCAATTCGTAGTCATTGCATTAAATGTCGCATGCACTGCAAAAAGTTATCTTCCTCTGTATTTCTACATTTAGTCATTTAGCAGATGCTTTTATCCAAAGTGACTTACAAATGAAGACAATGGAACCAATCAAAACCAACAAAACAGCAAGTGCTATAACAAGTCTCGCTTAGCTTAACGTAATACTCATAGCAAGGTTTGTTTAATTATTTTATTCTATAACATCAAGATAGATTAATAAACATGACCAAATCAAGAGACATTAACTTGAGGAGCAAATGTCAATTCTTTATTACAGCGGTTCTCAATTCCAGTCCACGCGCCCCCCCGCTCTGCATATTTTGCAAGTCTCTCTTAGTTAACACACCTGATTCAGTTAATCAGCTCGTTAGAAGTGCGCTCCATGCATGAACTGTGTTCCGATTGACATGCTCCCTACACAGTGTCCATTGCTCCCTACACAGTGTCCATTGCTCCCTACACAGGGTCCATTGCTCCCTACACAGGGTCCATTGCTCCCTACACAGGGTCCATTGCTCCCGACACAGGGTCCATTGCTCCCGACACAGGGTCCATTGCTCCCGACACAGGGTCCATTGCTCCCGACACAGGGTCCATTGCTCCCGACACAGGGTCCATTGCTCCCGACACAGGGTCCATTGCTCCCGACACAGGGTCCATTGCTCCCTACACAGGGTCCATTGCTCCCTACACAGTGTCCATTGCTCCCCACACAGGGTCCATTGCTCCCTACACAGTGTCCATTGCTCCCTACTCCCTGAGCAGGGAAATCCGCTGAAGTTTACTTCACTTCAGAACATTAATTCATGGATTTGCGATGCGCAACGTCTTCACGCACAGACGAGTGTGACATCATATACCTCTGTAAATATACAATTTAAATTCACATCTCGCACACTTCAATGCACTATGAATGGAATACGTTCGCTTCAAACTGGAATCATGGAGGAATATCGTGTGATGTCCACTTCGCAGGGCACTTGCATTCGAATGGAACAAACGTCTGAAGTGATAAGAGTAACATACGAAATGTGCAGAGCGGGGGGGGGGGGGGGGTGCGAGGACTGGAATTGAGAACCGCTGCTTTATTAAAACAAGAACATCTGTCAGTGGGGTTTGAAAACGAGTTTTCCCTTTGAATTAAGTTGTTTCGAGTCCATCGGCAGATATTTGTTGTTTGAATCACAAACTCATCATTCAGTTTCTCCGAAATCAAGACGACTTATGTGATCATGAATGTATCTTGATTTAAGCCTCCTTTGGCGTTGGTCAAGACGATGTGTGTTTGTATTCCCAGGAGAAAAGCTGTAAAGCAGAGAATCCCGCTGCAGTGCCGCCCCTCTCCGATGGCCCTAGATCTAGGTCCAAACTCCTCTTTGAGGACCGGTATGTTCATCTTTTATCTGAATAATGATTCCTTAAGATCCTTTTCAACTGTGTGATTAAAGCGTCCATGTTAATCAGATTTAATGCTATATCATTGTGAGAAGTGACAATATTTTTATTTTTATTATTTTTCATCATGTCACACTGAGAAGCCACATCCAAATGTAAAAAATATTGCTTTACAAATATATTGAAATTTCACAAATAAGTAGCACATTGAATTTGATTTGAAATCTAAATCTTTTGTTTTATTTACAACTCAAAGTCAATGCATGGTGAAATCTCATTGGTCTAAAATCTGGCTTCACATAGTGGGACGTTTAGCAATCATGTATTGTTATTGGCTGTGATTGTTTAATTATTATTATATCATCTTTATTTTTGGACATGGTGTTGAGGTTTTGTTGTCTTACTCTCCTAATGAAGTAACAGCCTTCATCTGAATTGCAGGGTTAATTCGGCTGATCATTATCTTCAAGAAGCGAAGAAACTGAAACACAATGCAGATGCTCTGGTGAGGGTTTGTTTACTGGCCTGCGGTTCTGATCATCTGCATGATATTTCTGTGACCCCTGACCTTTTGTGCCAGTCCTCCAGTAAGAGCGACACAACAGCTTGCTCTCCTCAAACCTCATGAGTCACTTCTGTAGGTCTATAAAGAGCTTTTCAAGCAACAAAACTAACGTTTAATGCAATTTGTTTGTGTGTGTGTGTGTGTGTGTATATATGTGTGTGTTTGTGTGTTTGTCTATGTGTGTGTGTGTGTGTATATATTTTGTTTTTGGGGGGGTATTATAATTTTTCCTGTTTAATTAGAATTTTTCTGAGCGCAAATTACTTCCTAAAATCCTTATCAGGCATAAACGAGTCATTAGATGACATTAAAAGACCCCTTTTAAGGATTACAGTGCGGCCCCTAAAATATAAATTAACTGTAATATTAAAACTTCATTAATCATTTAAAATACAGCATTCTTTTACATGTTAGGTAACACTTTACCAATTATTACTATTAACTAGTTGCTTATTAGCATGCATATTACTAGCATATTGACTGTTTATTAGTACTTATAAAGCACATATTAATGTCTTATTCTGCATGAGCATATTTTAGATCCCTTAATCTACCCCATACCCAAACATCAACTACCATAACTATTAATAACCAGCAAACTAGGAGTTTAACCCGATTAAATTTTTCCCCCAGACATGAAAATATCCAAATGATGTGTCATTAGTAACCCTTTGAAATAATCAATCTCTTTTTATTTTATTTTGTTTGGAAAAGTGTGTGAAAAATAGTTTTATGGCAATTGTGGGATAATGCGTGTACTGAATGAACATATTTCTGCAGTCATATATAATATTTTTGATCTTAGCCCAGCTTTTTAAACTGTTTGATCACATTCTAGGGTTACTATTATGCATTAATAAAACCTTGAACATTGAGAGGAATACTGCGATAAAAGACCAACAATACAGCATCAACGCTTTTCAAAATGTTTGCTTTTTTGTCAAATATATCATACATTTTTTTATATTAGTGCTGCCAGTATTACAACATCAATATTGTAACTTAATTTGTAACATTTGAACTTTTAATGTAGTGCAATATTTTGTGATTGCAACATTTAAAGTAACGATTAGATTTATATTGTATACCTAAGTTCACTGTTATCCCACCGATCACGATTGTGACCATCAGATGTTTATTAATTCTATAAACACTAAAAACTGAATATACGTGAATTCATTAATACTAGACACCTTAAAGATAATGTGTACCAAAAATCTTTGTTAATATACATTATAGCCTTTTGTTTTGCAGCTTTGATGCACTTATCTTCTCAAAGTGCAAACAATAATCTGCTCTGGTCATGTGACCGTTTGCACTAATCATGTGACACTGCATATATTTAATTGAGTCTCTTTCCATATTTGCATGAAATGCACTAAAACATCAGTCAGTAAGTTTTTAGAGCTTTACAAAATAAACTTTTTTACGGACACTATTGTGACCGGTGGGATTTAATGGGTTAAAGTTGATGCTTTACTTGTATGTATACTATCACTTTTGTCAATTTAATTTGATGCAGACACCAACATTGGACACCTCATCTTTGATTCATATGTCAAAAACATGTTTCTGAAATAATGCAAGCATGAAAGCTGTCCATAAAAAAGACAATAGTCAATTACAGCGCATCTTCTCATTCTCACACGTCTCATAACATAATGTGGAAAGGAGCTTCGAAGCGTCGGTTGTATGCAGAGTTAGCTGTGGCTCTGACGCGTGTCGTTCTTTCCACAGATGGACCGGTTTGAGAAGGCGGTGTACTACCTGGACGCCGTGGTGTCGTTCATCGAGTGTGGAAACGCTCTGGAGAAAAATGCCCAGGAGGCCAAATCGCCCTTCCCCATGTACGCAGAGACCGTGGAGCTCATCAAGTAAGATGCCAAAATATGTCCTCCAGCGTATCATGGTGCTTTAAGAGCGCTGACAAACATGTATGTTTGTGTGTTGTGCAGGTACACTATGAAGCTGAAGAGCTACATGGCGCCGGATGCAACCTCTGCAGACAAAAGGCTAGCGATGCTGTGGTACGTAGCAGAAGCGCATCAGCTAAATGAATATGAGAAGACTGGAAGGAGAAGTTCACTTCCAGAATAAATGTTTCCTGATAATTAATTAACTCACCCCCATGTCATCCAAGATGGTATTGTCTTTCTTCAGTCGCAAAGAAATTAAGTTTTTTGGGGGATCCGGATCCAGGATTTTTCTGCATATAACGGACTCCAAACCCTCGAAATGACAGTTTCAGTGCAGCTTCAAAGAGAGCTACACGGTCTTATCTAGGGACACAATCTGTCATTTTCTGAAAATAATTCATATTTATCCACCTTTTAACCACAGATGCTAGGCTTGCTCTAGCTCCACACATTACGTAATTCTGTTGGAAATGTCACACGCGGTTAGTTCTTGGTCTTTGTACTTCGGTTAAAAACTCCGTCTCGTTTTCTTCTCCAACTTTAAAATCATCTGACATCGTTTTACCTTTTCGTTAAGGGCGTTTGACTTGTTTTGCATGTTTGCTTCGTAAACACTGGGTCGCTATTCCGCGTGACCTTTCCAACATCACCTAATAAAGATAAAAATAAAGTGTTTACATATATTTTTTTTTAGAAAATGACCATTAATGTCGCTAGATTAGATCCTTATTCCTCGGTTGGGATCGTGTAGAGCCTTTTGACCAAATCATTGGCGACCATTGAAGATGTTTTCCTCAAAAACCTTAATTTCTTTGCGACTGAAGAAAGACATGAATGTCTCGGATGACTTTGGGGTGACTTTCGGATCAGGAAAGTTTTATTCTGGAAGTGGACTTGAATCAATGTTTATCTGAGATGTTATTAATGACACAACGAGCAGCCCGGTCTTGTTATGCGATCTTTAGTAAAGTAATGTTCTACTTCCAACAGAATGATGTTAAAGGCGCACAGTTCACCCAAACATGAAAATCCTGTCATTAACTCGCACTGCACTTGTTCCAGACTTCTATGAGTTTTCTGTCAAACACGAAAGATGATGTTGATAACCAAACCATTTCTGGTGCACATTGACTTCCATAATACAGACAAAAATACTATGGAAGTCAATGGCTGCCGTCACCTGTCTGGTTACCAACGTTCTCCAAAATATCTTCAACCGAAGAAGGAAAGTCATACAGGCTTGGAGCAAGTGGAGTGCATTTATTTGTGATGAACTGTTCCTTTAAACGTGTTATCAGTGTTTGATACCATCCATCTGTATTTGACTTTAGTCATGAAGTAAATAGAGTTGGATCTGTGTAAATAGAGTTAAAGATCTAATCGCTGGATCCGTCTGTGTCTCTCCGCAGCCTGAAGTGCCAAGCGCTCCTGTATTTGAGGCTTTTCAAGCTACGCAAAGAAAGTGCGCTGAAATACTCTAAAACACTCACTGAACACTTGAAGGTAACGGGATTTTCTGTGTTTATGAAATTATGACTACGTTTGACATGTCAAGGTTCCTCTCAAACCGTCTGCATATGTACACTACGGTTTCCAGTCTGTACCATTTTTATTTTAATGTTTTTGACAGAACATATTAAAAATAGTGTTACCGTTTAACCCTCTGGTTGTGTTCGGACTCCTGTCACACTTGTGGTGTTCCCGGTCAAAAATGACCGGACTCCAAACAACTGCTTATAAATCTGTCATTATGCTATATTATCACTAAATATTGGATTCATTCTTTTTGTCAACTTGTTTTCTTTCATTTAGGACTGGTTTTGTGTTTCTATTATTCGCAAATTATTCATAAAAAAAAAAAAAATCACTCAAAAAACGAGGCACCTACTCTCAGATAAATGAGGCTTACGATTAATCAGATGCAAATAGAAACACAAAACCAGTACTAAATGAAAGAAAACAAGTTGACAAAAACATTGAATCCAATATTTGGTGATAATATAGCATAATGACAGATTTATAAGCAGTTGTTTGGAGTCCGGTCATTTTTGACCGGGAACACCACAAGTGTTAGTAGGTGAAATAAAACCCACAAAAAATTACGAAAACTTTTAAAAAATTAATGAGAAGTACTTATACCCTATGTGAACAAAGTCAGTAAGTTTGAGTCCAATGTGATAACGTTAACTAGTATTTTCGGGAAAAAGTTTTCAATTTGACCCGAACACAACCAGAGGGTTAAACTAACTGATTATTATTTGTATTGAAATGTAGTTTATTTCTGTGATCAAAGCTGAATTTCAGTGTCACATGATCCCTCATTTGATAATTTGCTGATTAAGAAACATTTTTATGACTTTACTGTCTTTTGAGCAATCTAATGTGTCCTTGCTAAATATAAAAGTATTCATTTCTGTAAAAAAAAAAAACTCTTACTGTCCCCAAACGTTTTAACGATACTGTAGGTCTGAAATATCCAGTATAACAGAAAACCTTGTAGTTTTTGTCTGTCATAAGTTTACCATGATGTGAAATGTAATTATTATTGTTAATGTTTCTGGAAATCATAACATATACACGATTAACTACGGTTTTATTTGTGTATTTCTTGCAGAATTCGTTGAGTAATAACCAAGCTCAATCTCCTGGAGTAGCAAAGTAAGTTACATTGGTTTATATTATTATTGTAGATGGTGTAAATATTATAGAAACGTGAAGGTGACCACCCACGACCGTATGTCCGTGAGCAACAACACTCAGAACTCGTTAGCAAACACATGTGGGGAAAAATTACACAAATGCACCAATAGGTAATATCTCATATCTCAACACTTTTATATACCAATAAGCAATAACAAACAACGAATCGCTTGCAAATTATAATTGATTTTACCTGTAATATATTTTTTTTGTTCTAAAAAAGTGTTAAAATGTGAGGTTGTGCTATATTCTGTTTTTGAAATATGCCAATATTGAAAAATGCACATTTAAATGGCATGCATTGAAAAAATATAAATATCTTCCTCAGTATTAGTTTTCCAGTATTAATATCTAAACATCAAGATGCATTACGTTTTTGAAAAATAACCAAATTATGAGTTTATGCAACAAAAAAAAGAAGCCCATTGGCAGATATTTGTTCTTGATTTAATCATAAACTCACTTAATTTTCTCAAATCAAGACTTCTTATTTAATTTAGCATCTTAAGACATTTGCACTGAAAATACTGAGCTTTTTTCAGTGTGATGAGAAGATGCATTAAACTCCATATTTCAGTTTTTGTTTCTCCTCGGTTGATTCTTCAGCAATTTATTAATTCTTTTCATTTTAAAGTCTTACCTTGTCCTTCATAACCCCTGTATGTATGAATACACCTGGTAGTTGTACAGATGAATACTCACGGTAGTCAGTCTTAAACACGACGCTTCCAGCGATCGCTGTTCAAGCGCAGATCCTTCATTGTGTCTCGGTCTTCTGCAGCAAAGCGGCGGGAACGCCGTCTCCGGTCTCTCCTAAACTGTCCCCGGGCAGTGCGGGCAGCTACTCCTCCAGCAGCTCCAGCCAGAGCACCAGCTCCTCCGTCACCATCCCGCAGCGCATCCACCAGATGGCAGCCAGCTACGTCCAGGTCACCTCCAACTTCCTCTACGCCATCGAGGTGTGGGAGCAGGCCGAGCAGCTCGCCAAAGAGCAGAGAGGTGTTCTTCTTACTCTATTCTTTGAGTCCGTTTCCTTCTTGCTGAAGCTGTACTCGGGTGGTTTTGTGACACACCTTTTCTGATATTCTTCAGTCATTCTATTTCTAAGCAAGCATGACTGTGCATTGCATTATTTGCTTCCAGCATCAATAGATTCCACAGGTTGGTTATGTAGTAACTTCTACTTTACCCAAACAGTACTCTCATGTAAAGCAGTATACAGCGGTCAGCTGCTTTGTTTATTTTCTTGCAAAATATAGCTAACACACAGAATGTTATATAATATAAATTGGATGTACACGGCTATTCAAAAGTTTGTATCAGTCATTTTTATGTATTTAAGAAGTCTTTCTGCTCATCATGGTTGCATTAATTTGATCAAAAATGATTTTTAAATATTATTACAATTTAAAATGCTGGTTTTATTTTAATATACTATAAAATGTAATTAATTTCTGTGATGCAGCGCTGTATTTCAGCATCATTACTCTTCAGTGTCACATGATCTTCAGAAATCATAATAATTAATGTGCTGATTTATTATCAGTGTTAGAAACGGTTGTGCTGCTTAATATTTTTTGGAGACTGTAATACTTTTTTCAGGATTCTTTGAATAAATGTTAAAAAGAACAACAATTATTTAAAACCGAAATCTTTTGAATGTACACTACCGGGTCAGAATTATTTGTATTTTTTGTATTTTTTAAAGAAATTAATACTTTTATGCAGCAAGGATGAATATAAAATAGACATTGACTTGTATAGAGATATTGACAAAAATCTATTTTAAATAAAAGCATTTTTTTTTATTTTTTTTTATCAATGAATCCTAAAAAAAAATCACACATTCCAAAAATAAATGTAACCATATCTTCCAACTCTAATCTGCTTTATGCAATTATAAGGCATGGAGATGTTAAGATATTGTAAACACTAATATTATGAACGTCTATAAAGCGATTTTAAAAAGAAGCGTGTTGTGAAAAACAGCTTAATGTGACTTGATTCAGGCTTTTTTCTCTTTATTTTCTGCTTGCATGAATCCGGATGTGAGCACTTGCTAAAGATTGTCAGTTTTGACTTCTTCTTGGTGTTTTCCGCAGAGTTCTTCGTGGAACTGGACAAGGCTATGGGCCCGCTCGTCTTCAACACCAGCAGCATGATTGACCTGGTGCGATTCACGCGGCAGGGCCTGCACTGGCTACGACTGGACGCCAAGCTCATCCAGTAGAGCGGCCCATCTGCGCTCCTACACGACACACTCACACACTCGATCTGCCTCAGACATCTCTGTGACACTGTGTTCATTTCTACACCAGCTTGCCAAAAATGAAAACACTCAGTGCCCCGCCCCTCCACCACTGACTCTATGAATATTCATGAGAGGGGAGGCGGCCAGCCGCACGTCTGTCAGAGCGCTCGTACACTGCATCGTATCATCGGCAAGAAAAGAAACGCAGCCTGCTTTCTTACTTTGACTGTCTTGGTTTATTTTCTACTAGCTGTAAGCAAACAAGAATAATAATTGGATGTTTATAGCTTTTTATTTAAACCAAAGTACCTCCCTTTAACCAAAGGTGCTTTAAAATTGAGGTTTTATTGTGCCTTGTATTTGATATACAGGAAACCGAGAGACACAATATCTTGAAAGGTGGGACTTGTGTATTGCTCAAGGCTTGTAAAACGAGCATCATGCACTCAGCAGATAATGAATGCAGTGCTGGCGTCTTCTATACCAGACCAAAAGACTGTTCGGCACCATATCAAAGCATTATGAGTTGTTTGTTTTGGCCTGGCTCATCCACAGTTATAGCCAGAGTCATATTTGCATACGTCACTACCAGAAACTCCCAGGCCAAGATTTTTATACGAAATGTAGCGCTCGAATAGGTGTCACTTTCTCGCTCTTGATTTTCTGGTGTTAAACGCAGGAGTATTTTATTACCTTGCCTCAGCCTAATATAGATTTTATTTAGATAAAGGCAAATCGCTTCGTTCCAAGTTGCGTTTCCACTCTTGGACATGGATACAGGGTTGCAATACGAGATGAGACGTATTTCTATTGTATATGAAAATATCATATTTAAATATTTAATGTGAGTCTTGAGGTTGCGTTTATAGTGTCAGTCACCTGTGTGTTGCAGAAAGCAGTCATGTAAGGATCTATTTATGTGTTCTGTTGAGAATAGTAGTTTATATATGTACATATAGTGATTTTAGCGCAGACGTAATCCACACACGCAGTAAATCCGATCGAAACTTTGATGAGGAAAGAGGAAGGCAAATGCTGGAAACGTAGCATCTCTTGCACAAGAATCTTTCCTCTAATTGGCTCCCGAACGTTTTTTCTGTCTATGCATATGTTTGTGCAGTGACTAACGAGGACTAGTTCAGATTTTCATCAGCTAAAACAAACTTCTAGAGGTTAAACATTTACTGATAGAGCGCCTCTATCAGTAAATGAGTTGTTAAGAGGTCTGATAACTGCTTTTATGTCGATGAATTCATGCACTAATGTGATTTCTGTTCCGGGTTCATGATGATAAAGTCAATATGGATCATTCAAATGATTTTCCCATGAAGTTTTTTTTATCTTTTCTACTAGAGTTAGTGCTTTTAGAGGATTTTAATCCATCTTTAATTTTCTGTGATCATAACTTTACCCAGGGTGAGCCCAGTTGAGAAATAACACTCGCATGCTTCTATTTAAATACTAAGCTGTACAGATGTACATAAAAATGATCTTTTAGGGTAAATTTTTAACATTTGTATTAATTGTAAATAGAATGTGAATATTTGAACAGAACACTGTATGTTAGTGACGTCATGTTCAGGTTTCATGGTTTCCGTCGTTCAGAAGTGGTGTTGGTCCGGTTGAAATGGGCTGAATGCAGATTAGTGACAGGAACTTCATCATCTTGAGCGGTTCTCGATGTCTATTTAGTGCTCATTTTATGGTGATCTCAAAACAATCATTGGCAAGCAGTATCAAATCATTTTAGTTTTCAAAGTATTGACAAGAAGAAATCTACATATATATATATATATTCATGTATGGATGCAATATGATTTATAATTTAAAGGTAATCTTATGAGCCTCGATTATCCACATTTGTAATAACTTGTAATTTAAACACTTTTGTTTTTTTGGTGAAGTGAGTATTACTAATGGATTTTCTGAGTCTGTTGCAAATCATCTTTGTATTTTGCTGTATTGAGAATAAAATATATGAGAAGTTTTGGTTTCAATGTGAATAACTTTTGAATGTGTAAAAGTGTTTTTGAGCATTAGTTGTGAACATGAAGAGCACGCTGTGAATTTGATGCATAAGGCCAGAAAGAAATGTGTCCGATCTGTCAGTGTTTCAGCATTTTAATCACCTTTTCTCAGCTCGTGTTAATGATTCTATGTGATGACTAGAGGTTTAGAAATATTACATACAGGTTTAAAACGGTACTGTCAGTGTTGGGAGAGTTACTCCCTGTGCTTTACAATATTGTGTTAAAAGTGACCAGTTGTATCAGTTACGTTTTATGTAAAGTAATGCATTTCTTTTGTGTTACTCTTTGTTTTTTTGTTAATAACAAAAAGCCCAAAGGTGATATTTTTGTCAGCTGTAAAGGACCTTTCACATCAAAAGTGAAATTAAACCTCCGCCGGAAGGAAGGTTTTTCTTGACACGAGGACCGGAGAAATGCGAAACAAAGTACTTATTCAAAAAAGTATTTGTTGTAAATTTAAAAGTATTGTGTTTCTTGAAAAAGTCATGCATTACCCCAACACTGAATTTTAACTCTAGGTTAGTGAAAGCTGGAGTTATACAATGTGCATTCATCTGGATTTCTAGGAGAACTTGAGCTCTAATAGTATAATTATGATCACAATCCGCTTTGTATTTGGATCTTGCATAGCTGGGTCATGCATAGCATTACTGAAAGCAGATTACAAAAGGAAAAAGATGCAGTTCCGTCTAATAAACAAGGCTTACATTGTTTTTCCCCCTCATTTGTGGCATGAAGATACAAATACAGATATGCAAACACAAAATATTGACAATTTGCTTGTTTATATTTTTATGGTCACTGTTTCTAATTTTTTAATGTAGCTCGGACACTTTCTTTCCCGTTCAACATTTAAAGGGATGGAACTGCTGTCATTTACTCAGCCTCAAGTTAACCTGCATGCGTTTCTGTCTTCTGCCCAAAATAATGACTGAATGTCGGTAACAGAACAGTCACTGTGGCCAATGATTTCCAAGTAAAGAAGAAAATACTATTGAAGTCAGCTGTCTGATTCCCAACATTCATTAATATATCTTTAGTGTTCAACGGAAGAAAGAAACTCACAAGATTTTTGGTGGTGTACTATTACTCTAACTGTAGGTTTACTATTAATATCCCATGTGTACAGTTATGGAGCATTTACACAAATATGAGGGCCATTGATGGACAGCTCAGTAAGTTCTCCTGCACTCGCCCCACCCCCTGTATAGCCCCGCCCCGGACCATGCATAGCTCCGCCTCCGTATAGCCCCGACCCCTGTATAGCTCCGCCTCGCCCCCTGTATAGCCCCGCCCCATGTATAGCCCCGCCCCGCCCCCGTATAGCCTCGCCCCCTGTATAGCTCCGCCCCTGTATAGCCCCGCCCCGCCGCGGTGTAGCCCCGCCCCGCCGTGCGCTGATTGGCTCTGGACACAGAGGAGGCAGCAGCTTCACTTTGTCTCAGGACACTCAGTTCTGCGTTATTATATCGCTCAGTTTATGGCGCTAGCTCGACAGATGCTGTTATGAGTCGCATCCTGACAGAAGCGTGCAGGTAAGCAGCTCCAGGCCGAGTTTGTTAAGGGTGCTGGTGTAAATACGATAGTTTCGGTCAACAGGTGGATAATGAATGGTGTCTCTGTATGGACAGAAATGACGTGAAATGGTTTTACTTTAAACGAAACTGTATTATGTATGCACTTTTAATACAGGCTAAGTGTAAGACCGTTACACAATAGTTTTTTTGTTCAGAAGACACCACCAGGGAAAGAGTTAATAACGCAGAACAGATTCTGAACATTACTTTCTCATACTTCATGGAGAAACAATGGAGGGGAAACACTCTTTAAATCATTATCAGCAGGTGTATGTAATAATTGAGTAGAAAGAGAGGATATGTTTTGGTGCAAGGTCTGTAACAGATGTGTTGTTTAGTTTAATTAGCTCTACTTTAGATGAATTATTCAGTAAGGTTGGTCATATTTAGAGGAATGTGACGGCTTGCTGTGCATTGTTCGGATGAAACCTGACTCTGTGTTTTGTCCAGTCGCTGAAACTCTATCAGTCTTGTTCTCTGGAGCAGGCTTCGCTGGGGTTAGGAGTAGTATTGCACGAAAGACACACACTAACACAAATACAACACAGTCTCTCTCTATCTCTCTTGAGGTAGACACACCTTCCAGATTCCGAGAAAGTATGAGCAAGTTTCACTGCCCTTTAACAGCAACAAAGACGCTTGCCTTGTCGTTAAAAACACCTGCATCTGTTACAGGTGTAAAATATCACTAAAGGAAAGTCTACTAGGATTACAATAATCATTTGCACACCGTGTGACATTCAGCAATGTCATTTTGCATGGAGACAATCCATTTATTGTTTGGGTGTTACTTTAACGTTCAGTACATCCTCAATGCAAACTGGTTTATCCAGGCTCAGTCACACTTGTTTATCTGTTAAATGCATCTGTAGTTTTTGACATTGATGTTCTGAGTATGTTGTGAGTTTCAAAAGCCTACATTTAAACAAGTCTTCATGTTTTTTAAATGCTGACACACTCACATGGAGTCTCATATGGGTCAGATGTTAGTCAGGCATGAAGGTAAACCGATCCGGTGCAGTCACCTGAGCTATTGCTCTAATAAATATTGAGAAACACCGTTAGTAGTATGGCCAGATGTACTGCTGTCTAATCTAGTCAACTCTAGTTAAATGAACAGTTCGTTTGAATATGAAACTTCATTCCTCATTTAGATTTGTGTGGAGTGTTTAGATTGAGTGTGGAGCACAAAATGAGAAATATTATGTCTTCTATGTAATATAAATGAATGGCGAACTATGATGACCGTGCTCCAAAATGATTAAAAAAAAGTTACAACTTTAAATAAATTGTTAATATGACATCTACATGAAAAGGGAAAGTCATACAGGTTTCATGAAACAGAAAGTCATACAGGTTTAGAATAACATGATGTGCACGATGATGTCAAAATATTGTTTTTGGAAAAACCACTAGATGTTTCTTGGAATCTCTTCTTATCAGTGAACAGTGTTTAATGTTGTGCAGATTGTGTCAGAATAAGCTGTATTTGCTCGAGGAACTGTTGAGAGAACAGGACTATGCACTTGGCCATGCGAACACCACCAGCATGATCTGGAGACTGGACAGTTTTTAGTAGGTGTTGTAGATGGTGCATGGCTAAGTGTTCTGACTCTGAGTGCTCTTGTTCAGTGCGGTATGATTATACGAGTGTTCTGGGCGATTAATTGGTGTTTGGCTGATTTTATTAGGTACACTAATTGCTAATCAGCCAATCACGTGGCAGTAACTCAATGCATTTAGGCATCAAGTTCAAACCGAGCATCAGAATGGGGAAGAAAGGGGATTTAAGTGACTTTGAACGTGGAATGGTTGTTGGTGCCAGACGGGCTGGTCTGAGTATTTGACCGTCTGAGTATTTAAGCACCGTTGGCCTGCGCGCTGTGACTCAGTGTTGCTTCAAGTGCATCATTCTGCACACCGGATGCGCATAAGCACCGTGAGCCTGCGCGCTGTGACTCAGTGTTGCTTCAAGCACATCATTCTGCACACCGGATGCGCATAAGCACCGTGAGCCTGCGCGCTGTGACTCAGTGTTGCTTCAAGCACATCATTCTGCACACGGGACGCGCATAAGAACTGTGCGCCTGCGCGCTGTGACACAATGTTGCTTCAAGCACATCATTCTGCACATGGGACGCGCATAAGAACTGTGCGCCTGCGCGCTGTGACACAATGTTGCTTCAAGCACATCATTCTGCACACGGGACGCGCATAAGAACTGTGCGCCTGCGCGCTGTGACACAATGTTGCTTCAAGCACATCATTCTGCACACGGGACGCGCATAAGAACTGTGCGCCTGCGCGCTGTGACACAATGTTGCTTCAAGCACATCATTCTGCACACGGGATGCGCATAAGTGCTTTATATTTTTGCGCAATGAAAGATTATTAATAGCCTGTCATTACTGTGCAGTATGTTTAAAATAAATATTTTAATTTGACTGTATTTATATATAAATATATAACTTTTTTACATTAATGTATTTTACAACAATAGAAAGAGCAATGTATATAATTTTACATTTTCATTTTAGATTTAGTCTTATTCACTTTTATTTGTTCCCCAATATAAGTTTTCTTTTTCAGTAATTTAAGATTTTGTAAAATCATTGTGCACTCATGATTTTTCTAGAGTAACTTTTGCTACTGAATTATCCACGAACCTAGTTTATAAAAGTATTTTTGTCATAGATTATAATTACATAACCATTCATTTGTTGTTTTTCTTTACAGTAAAGTTGTCTATATTTAGTAGATTGTGTGTAAAACACAAAAGAGCGATGAGCAGGTCAACACACACTGAGATATAGAAATTCTACACTGATAAAACAAAAAAACTGTGCTGGTATCGGATCGATATCGGTATCGGCAGATACTCAGAATATTTGGTATCGGATCGGTATTAGCAGATACTCAGAATAATTGGTATCGGATCGATATCGGTATCGGCAGATACTCAGAATATTTGGTATCGGATCGGTATTAGCAGATACTCAGAATAATTGGTATCGGATAGATATCGGTTCTAAAAAAGTGGTATCGAGCCAGCCTTAAAACGGTAATATTATTTCTAAGAAATCTATTACTATTTGTAATACCATCTTACTGCCAATAAATGAAAGAAAACTAAAGATGAACACTTAATAAAAAATATATTTTTTTTTTCAAGATTATCAAGATTATTTGTAAAGCGCTTTTTACGATACAATCGTTGCAAAGCAACTTCACAGGAGATTAAGTTTCTAAAATAGTTTTATATTGTAGAAACTTAATATAATTAGTTTTATGGCAAAATGTGGTTAAGTCAGTATAATCGCTGATGGTTGGCTTCCTCTGAGATCCTCCGAGGGGTTATCATCATCTCTTCTCAGGTGTTCGGTCATCTCAGATTATTTAAGGGTTGGATCCAGACTGAATTATAATACATTCTTATTAAAAATTGTGAAATTATCCTGTGGAACCAAATCCTTTTAAACAAAAACTCCCTTGAAATTATTTACTAGTAGCGGTCAATGAAGGACTTTTCCACTTATTCTAAGCAAATATACAAACACAGTTATGGAAGTAAAATAATGACAAATGTATCTGAAACAAAAAGCATTGCATTAACTGTATGCGTTGTATTATCAGGGCTTGCATTTTTAGGGACAGATATTCAACATGGTTATATATTTAAGCTGTGAATACATTTCACACACATTTTCATTATTTAATTGGATTTAAAAATTAAATAATCCATATTAACCTTCCAGAGTTCACTTCCAAAATATTTGGTCTGTTTAAAAATAAAACCGATAGTAATATGTGCATTTTTCAATAAGCATTTATCTTTATTTTATTAATACATTTGTCATTATTTTATTTCATACACACTGTCAGTTCAGTCAGGTAATTAATATGTGAATAAAAAGACCGTTTTAATGAAAACATAGCTCTGAATGAATGGGGAAAAAGATTGGGAATGTATTTGTCATATGAAGTGAAAAGGTGGCAAAAGTAGTGTTTGCCTAATCCTTAACACCCCTAAATATCTCTACATTTCATGTCCCTTCATTCTTCTAGCGCTCGTGATCATGTGACCCTCTTGTAATTCATTAAACGAGAGAGCTGTCTACATGAACTAGTGTAACTCATGGAGAAGAAGCCGTGTGATCCAAGCGCTCCACCTCAGAGGAATTCCTGGAGAATGTGAGCGAGTGCTTCAGCGTCTCTGAGTGATCGAGCAGGAGTAAAGCCCGGTGTAGGACAATGAGACGTCTGACATTATGGATAGTCTACTGAAAATGCTAAATTCTGGTTGTCCAGCAAAAGTTGCACCACTTTCTACTGGCAGTAAACCAAACTCTGGCTTGGGGTGCATTTGGAGGTGAATCTAACTAATAATAAGTTCAATATTTCATAATGTTGCAATTTATCAACACAACCACCCTTCAAGCTGTGTTCACTGTCGGTTCGAGGTTTGGTTTCTAGGAGTTTCCTCCACTTTGTTGCATCATGTTTAGTGATATTTATTTTTAATAACTGATTCCGATTATTTGCATGTTTATGTACCCGATAATCGATTATGGTAAAATGCTTAAATATCGGTAAACCGATATATCGGTCGATCTCTAATCATGTTGCTGATGTGAAAAACCAGTGTCATTTCAGCTCATAACAGAGCTATTCAGAATGCTGGAATGTGGTTGGCATTTATCCTGTAATTACAGTGCATTTCAGGCATATTTCAAACGCCAAGATGTCTGATTTACCAGCAGCCTCCTCCACCTCCACTTCCCAGGTTTTATCTTTTTCTTCCCTCTCTATAGTCACGCACCTCTGAACTAATGCCAGGTAGCAAAGTTCACAAGCGCTGAACCGTGCCGTGCACCAGGCTGGAGTTCAATCTGTTTTATTCCTGCACATCTCTCTCTCTTACTGTAATGGCTGCTCTTTGTCATTGCTGCAATTAGCAGAAGTGCAGGGTTTGAACACATTTGTATCACTCCTTCTATATTAGAATTGTATTAGCAGCTATTATCTTATTTTTACCTTGAAGGCCTTTGTGTTGAGCTTCAAGCATCCCACGCAGAGAGAAGGACCAGCTAGTTACGCTGAACTTTCCATTAGCTGTAGTTTCAGGTGCATCTTTATTGATGAGATCTGTTTGAGTCCTTCTGCAGACCGGGCGCAGATTTGTGTCCCTCAAAAACAAAAAACACTTGTACTATGTGTTAATATTGACATTTTCTAAGCACATCAACAAAAATCCAGGGATGTGATGTTTATTATTATTATTTTTTTGTAAATATATTTATCCAAGAGTTCCCTTTAATTCCTTCACATCCCAAACAATCTTCTGATTTCCCTATTTTCTTTTAGCATTTTTAGTTGTCACTTCACTTTCAGATTTTACATTTGTTGCTTTATTTTTGCTATACAATCTGAACAGAAACTGCTTCAGAACCCATAACAGTATATTAAATTATCCAGGATTTTATGTAAATGCTTTTACGTAAATTATTTTAGCTACTAGATAGTTGGCTAGTAGCTAAAAACAGTGTCATAACCACACATTTAAATAATTTAAGACTTAAAAATAGAGAAAAAAGTGTAATATTGTAAGATAAGAGTGAAATATATATGTGTGTATATATATATATATATATGTGTGTGTGTATATATATATATATATATGTGTATATATATATGTGTGTGTGTGTGTATATATGTCATATGTTTTTATATTTGTGTCATGTATGTGTAGATTAATAACTGCATATTGTTTTTTTATTTCTTTACATATATTCATATGTTTATTATTAGTTTTAGAGAATGTTTTGAATTAATTATTAAAAATTAAAAATCACCTTATTAGGCTTGAAACTGGATTATTTATACATTTTCATTTAAAACAAATTTTTGTTGCAAAAGGTGAAAATATTAGTAAGATTGTAACTTCCAGCAGAAGAGCAGTTACTGTAACACCTCGGCGACGTCAACACGGAGGGAAAAGTTCTGGCTGGTTTGATCTGGCTGAGATAATATTTCTCAGGGGTGTCAGCACATGAGTTATCATCAGACCAATCTCTTCAGCTGAACAAACCGTTTGATTTGCGAGTCAAATTCAAGAGGAACACATGCCGATATTAGTGCATGCTGTCGGCTGTCTTGCTGTAGTTATATGACTTCACCTTTGTGTTGTTGCAGGACTGTCGGCGATCTCGCGGTCAGTAAATCCAGAAAGCAATGTTTAAACAGTCAGACATTAAGGTTATGTCTTCACCTGACTAATAAAGGCTCGGCAACAGTAAAGAGAAAACACACAATGCCCAAACCATATTCCCCCCGAAAACAAAAGAAGAATAAAGGAACTTTAATTTTTAATTTAGAAAAAGCCTAACTGGACCATCAATTATGCAAAAGTATTTCCCATTACAGATAAGTGTCCTATACATATTTCAGCTGAAATATAATGTAGCGCAATATTAAATATATTAATCTATCAGAAAATGTGCTATTAGTTAGTGATAGTTATTATTCGTTTTATTTTATATATACAGTATATTAGATTTAAATTATATATTTTATGCTTTTAAATATATATATTAGTTTTTATGAATTTTTATACCAGTTTTAGTTATTTTAGTACACCAAGTTAAACTAAAACGAGACCTATTAGCTTGGCTAGTAGCAAAATAAAGAGTGTGTTTATTTTTATTTCAAGTAATGAAAATGTTTTATATGATTTTAATTTTAGTTAACTATAATAATCCTGATGCAAAAAAAGTTTGTTTCTTTTGATTTTGAGGGAAACTATGAGCTGGCGATTCTTGGCAGATTTTGTAAAGTCCATCCTCTTGAAGTACTCATGAGATAAATCATTTTAGTTTGTGTGTTTTAGGGCTGATCTAATTAATAAAACATACGCCTTCAAAGCAGGAAAAGAAGGATCTGGGTATAACGTTAAAGCGTGTGGTACCTGGAGCCGTGCTGGTGTCTGAATGCACTGATCTCAGCGTGTGGTACCTGGAGCCGTACTGGTGTCTGAATGCACTGATCTCAGCGTGTGGTGTCTGAATGCACTGATCTCCATAGATCATATGGTAGATGTAGACCGCTGATTAGTTCGTTACCGTGCTGAGTTTGAGTGTCACCTGATAGCTCCTCTACCTGACTTGGCCTCTCAGAGAATGTAATGTGAGAATTTCAGCAATTTCCATTGCCCGGGTTGGATTACTTATCTGTTTTTCAGCTTATTTTCCAACAGAGTTGCAAAAGGAGAAAAGTGCACCTTTAGCATTTTTGGCTTTTAGCAATATTAGGGGTTTTGAAAAACATTTGGCAAGTGTTTTCATTGAGTTTCTGTGAGGCTTACATATTATGTAAAGGAGAATAAAAATGAGACTTTGTCCTTCCGGGCTGTAAACTGAATATTTCTGTATAATTCAGCTGTCGAGTCACAGGTCCGATCGGTAACATTAGCTTCTCAATCATCAGAGAAAGTCATGTTATGAACGAGTCGATGTGACATAATACCGTATGTGTTTGCGTTGCATGTGTACGTTTATCTTGCACGTTCCCATCCCATGTAATCACCTTTCCACCGATAAGGACTCAGTAAGAGTGCCTTTGCTGTTAGCTAGTCGTCATTCGGTTACATGAGGAGTGACAATGCACAACCACGCATCTGTCGGGTTATGTGACGCTTGTCCTGAAGTATGCACACTTTATGCCAACTTCTTTAAATAGCTATTGATTTGCTAGCCTAAGTTTCATCGGTCAAACTTTAGTTTATGGATTAACTATGACCTTTGCCTCAATGAACTCCTGATATGCTGCTTATTAATAGTTAGTAAGGTAGTTGTAAAACGGGCAGTTTTGCTATCATATCTTGAATTTTAGGGCATATAACTGTGCCCTATATAAATGTGATTGTAATTTTTAATAGGTAAATGTTGTTCTTAAAACTCCCGTAACTGCACAGACTCGGTTTTATTACTTCAATTATAGGGATGAAAAAATATCTGGCTGTTGAAATGTTAAACGAGTCGTGATTAAAATGCAGTATTTGACTGTAATATTAAATGGAAAGAGCACAGACAAAGCCTTGGTTTGTTCATATGAAGAGATTTATTTTCCATTTAATTTTGTTATTTGACAAATTTCAATTTTACAAGGAAATGTGCAGCATTCGATCTGAGAAATAATAAAAGAACACCTTTCCATGTATAATTTAATTTAGTTAAAAAATCATATCGTGAATCGTATCGCATCACAAGTTGAGTGAATCGTTACATATTCATGTATAAACTCACTATGATTAAAAACACACCAGGACTCAATTAATTACTATTATTAATAATTAGGGGTGGGCGATGTGACAAATCTTATATCATGATATCAGTCATTTTATTTCACAGTAACGATATATATCACAATATAGTTATTTTTGTATGTAAATTAGGTCTATATGATATCAAAATTTGATGATAATTTTTGTTACCAGTGTCAATATCACAATAAAATCATACTAGTCTAAATAAAAAACAACAACAAATGAAATAAGGAACTAATTACAAGCAATATGACAAAAACTACAGTAGTACAACCGTATAATAAATGCTACGTTGTATAAAGTACAAATTTAATTAAATGTATATGTTAATTAAATCTATATTTCATCTCATTAAATTACAAAAGGGATTAAGTCCAGAGCAGTGAGATTTTCTCTCTTTTGTTGTTTGATTAATATGAATGACGGCAGGAATATTAGACCGCTGTCACTTTAAGAGCTGCTCCAGATCCAGTAGATACTGTTACTCGTTTCCTTTCTCAGCGGCTTGATTTCACTTCAGACCTAAACTACAAGGATACTCGAGTCAAGCATTTCGACACAAGTGTGTATTTAACCGTTCAAGGCCTATAAAGCAGCACAAATGCCTCGATTCAATGCTCTGAGTACCGTCTTCATGAGTTCCTCTCTTTCCCTGCTGACTGCTTTTCAATGGCTTCAAACCACTTGTTTTTAAACCGCAATGCTTAAAAACGTGCAAACGATTGGCCATGTAGCAGAGCAACATCACGTGAACGTGTAACCGCGATCGAGACGATCGTGTCTGCTGGTGTATCGCCCGCTCCTATTAATAATGATACAGAAGATGATTTTGTACAAACTGTAAGCAGTATGTAGTGTTCCAGGAACACAAGGAAACACAAGGAATGTGAATGACTATAATCAGGCCGGTTTTGTTCTTTCTAGAGCAACTATCGGTGACGGGGAAGAAAGTCTCTTTGTGACATCACCGGAACGCCTCGAGGAAAGATTCATGGCCCTTTTCTCATCCTGACACCTTTTGTGCCTTTCCCTTCATTTACCTGTTCTCATGTTATTCCTCCATTATTCCTCACAGTATCTGTATCATGGCTGACAATAAGCAGACTGGATCTAGCAAGAGCCCACTACTTTTTATTCTGTTGTGTTCTTGCTATAAAGAACGGTCACTACATAGACGTTAGGAAGTATGTCAAATCTCAAAGTGGGCCATTTCCTCCCCGACGGTCTTTTGTTGCACTTGTTCTCCTTGTCCTGTTACCTTAGCGAGGCGATGTTAAGAATGTGTCGTCCTTTGGCACAAACATACCCCTGGTTAAAGTTTAGCCTATTCTTGCCTGTTCCTGGTGTTCATTTGCATCTGTAAAGCCGTTTTTCTGGAGCTGTTCAACAGGGTGGTAATATTAGAGTTGTGTTCTTATTAAATGTGCTTTAAAATATTAAATGATGCAACTTTAAATCTAAAAAGGCCTAATACTCTACATATTGTCCCACTGATACGGTTTATTCCAACATTTACAGTCTAATACCTTTTTAAAATCAAGCAAGTTAATTAATGCATTAATATAAACAATAACAATTGCATTTGATCAGCTAACAGTAACAAAGATTTATAAATGCAGTAGAAAATATATTTTTAGTTTGTTGTTTAATATTAATACCTTATTGTAAATATTTTACTTAATGATTATTGTGTCCGTTTTATTGCATTTGAGTTGTTTTTTCGTGTGTGTGTGTGTGTGTGTGTGTGTGTGTGTGTGTGTGTGTCATTGCACTTGACTTGGCTTTACTTGGTTCTGTTTGCTTGACCTCATTGTTTCTTCAAAAGTAATGATTTGGATACGGTCACATTTTATCCTAAATACCATGGATTCAACAAGTCAGATTTATGAAGGCAGAAACTGTTTTAATCGACCCATCTTAAAATAATTAATTTCCATCTGACAATCTTTTGTGTATCTCTACTTCTATGCAGAATCTGTGTTCGAATAGTTTTAAATTGATTATGACTTGAATGTGTCAAATTCTGTTGTGCGGGACACTTAATAATCAACAGCGACACGCTTCTTTCAGCTTTCAAAATCTTTAAATATTGAGACGTGCTCCCCAACTGTGTCCAATGAACATTTTATAACTAGTTATAGTACCTTCAAAATCTGTATATGGACTAAGTGAGTGAATATAACATTTAATGTCGAAAAATATGAACTGATTATATTGAGTTGAAAGCATGGGCAGAAACTGGGAAATATTCCCACATTTACCTTAACAAAAATGTCCAACAGCACATTATGAATGAATAATCTTTATATTGCATGATTTTCTCAACAGATGAGGATATTTGCAGGCGTTCTGTTGGTGTGTGTTTGATTTGAACATTATTTGTATTGAATAAACTAGAAGGAGCTTTTTTTCTGAATGTATTCTTTTATGCATTCTAATCAAAAAGCCTTTTTTTGGTCAAAATGACTGAAATTGCATATCTGAGACTATGATCTGCTGACAGATGGGTTTGGCTCAGTTATGCACCGATTCAGAAAATGTACATTATTTTAAATTGTTCAGTGTTGTGTTGGTTTAGGTTCTGCATTTTACTTAGTAGCGCGTATGTCTTTTATAAATTAGGTTCTTGGATTTTTCAATTATGAATTCAAATTAATTCGTTCTTCAAATGTATAAGCATGTTCTTGGAAAGAAAAAAAGTGTTTTTTTTCATGTTTCAAAAGGGTTTTGGAGCATTGCCATAGGTTTAGCAAATATTGCCTTTTAATGAATGCTACTGCATGTATTTGCATTATAATTTGCATTGATCCTGTTTTATACCTTTGCTTGTTAACTGCATTAAAAGTCTGGGTCAGAAGCAATGGACAAAATCTCAGACGAGACCGAGTGGAAAATGTGATCACAACCCATTTGACTTCTAAATCTAACGACGGCTAAATGTCGTGGAAATGAATGAAATCTATTTGTCCAGATCTGGTGCTGTATAACACGTTATGTTATTTATTTAGTTTAAAATGTTCAGTCATGCTCCCATTGTGAAGGAGAGTAATATGTGCAGGCGAGCGCATGTTGATCCTCCGGTGGTCTTGGTCTCGTGACACGATGGAAACGGAGGTCATGCTGTAAAGTTCCTCTTAATCCTCCTCTCTGACCATCCATGCTCAAAAATCCCCTCGTTACATTTAACCAACCGTAGTGAATGTCTTCGTGCTCTTGCACGGTGTCATCTTAAACTCAAATCCATTCTGTGGTGGAAATGACTTTTTAAACACATTCTTTTTGGCTAAATTCATAAATCACACTTTTGGCATCATTTGGGGAAAAAATACAGATGGACAAATAAAAATTAAAATGAAATTAAAATGTCATTAGTAATTTGGGTAAACACTGATTTCCCTACACTATACAATACAATGACCATTTACTTCTGTCATATATTAATACTTTTTTAAAAAGTGGATAAGACATGTTAAAACCTTAACTAAACATTTCAATTTGACCTAGTGGTGTGCAATACTGACAACATGATATCGCAATATATTTTTCTATAACAATATTGTGTTGTTGTGCTTGTGCCTTGGCTGGTTTAGGCCTGTGATGCAGAAGTAAATATGACAGTAAAACTGCCAGTAGGTGGCGGTAAGTGAGTCAGTACCATTTCTAGGCATAGGCGAGCTAGGCGGTGGCCTAGGGCGCCACCAGCAGGAGGGGGGCGGCAATGAGCGCACGTATTGGAACTATATTTTAGCAGGGTTGTGATAAAAAGTGGCACGGTTACTCTGAAATATGATTGCCGCCCCCACTGGATCCCCCAACATCATTGGGCTATACTAGGTGGGGTGTAACGATTCATCGATATGGATCGATATATCGATACAATGCATCGATGCCACGTGTAAAATATCAATATCTGTAGTTTAAAAAGGCACTTTTATTTTGACACTGTCCACATTTTCACATAATGTCCGTCTATGCATTACATCGATCTCACGTGTCAGGACTCGATATAAAGACTGCCCGAAGGCACAAGGCGAGCATATAAGACGCTTGGGATTGTTGGAGTAATAGTCGCGCGCTGTGTGAGAAGTTTCCCGCGCACACATCTGAACACACACACAGACAGCCGCGTCAACTCTGCGTGAATACTGAGCTCTCCTCCGCTTTTTTGTGCATGGATGAATAAATTCAGACAAAACTACATCGAAATGCATGTTTTGGCAAATATCCGTGTAAACAGTCGGTTAAGCATAGCATATATATAAATGTAAACAGTGGAGAATAAAGGCATGTTTATCAGTATATTAAATCTGTGCTTTCATTCTTAAAGTGAAAGAAAACTATAAAGAATAAATATAATGCTGTCAAAAAAATACAAGTGCTCTCACTGCTCCTGATTAAATAACCTTTGTAACATCAAAAACGATTAATTTATAGGCTATTTAATTTATGCAGTGAAGAATATGCAGTTATTTTACATTTGATTGTTACATTTCTTTAGCATACCTGAAAATGTATTTTAGACTGAGCTGAAAAACTAAAAAATTTGACAAAATAAATAATGCAATAACGTACACTTTAAAAGTTTAAATCAATATGGATTTCACCTAGGGCGTCAAAATCACTAGAAACGGCCCTGAAGTGAGTGAATAAGTGATTCAATGAATCCTTCATTCATACTTTAATTTAAAGCACCTGGTTCATAAAGAAATGATGATGTCTTTATGAATGGTTAATTGAATCACTCATAAACCGATTCATTCAGGAACGAAACACTGCTGTGTTGCTTTGAGATGTCTGCTCAAACTTTTTCATTGGCATAAAAAAACACAATATTGTGTTTAAAATATAAGTCACTTATTATTAACTTCTCTCTTATACTATTGTATAAAATATACAGTGATTGTGCTCACTTGTTAATATTCAGGAACACTAATATTCTTGTGTGATATTACTTGACTGACTATATCATTTCTTATAAATATAAATACATACAGGGATATTTTTTGCGTTCATAACGATGAATTATGGGGCATTCTGATATTCATCATCACTTTAAACTCTCAAGATGTGTTTTTGTAAAGTGAGAGACATACTTGATAACATCAGCTCACACGTCATGAAAACAACAATTATGATATTATCATAGACTATAAATATCACACCCGAATTTGACCTTTAGTTTAAACAAACAGAAAAAATTATGTTTAGTAGTTTTAATAAAAATCAAAAAGTGCCCAGAGTTGAAGTCTGTTTTTGTATTTGTCAAACAAAAACAATGTTTTTAATTTGAATTTTTGTTTTTCAGCCAATTTCAGATATAGTTCTTTATGCTTTAAACTGGTGATCTGATATTAACTTCTTGTATGTGATTATCATCTTACTGCTGGTTTATTGTTTTATTTAGGTAAAAAAACATAACCAAAATCTTCAAATATATTTTTATCAAACATACTGTATTTTCTGTAATACAAGTCATGTCTTTTATAATCCGAAGCTTACTTGTATTCCAAAAAAATACAAATATTAAAATTGCTTGTTGTCTAAAAGACATGCAATATTTTATGTTTGTTTATGTCTATTTTTCATTCTTGTTCTGTTCTGAACCTTACATTTAAAGGATTAGTTGTGGAGTGAAAGGATCTGAAATATACGTTTGTTAATGTTTTCTCTAAATTTACCAGTATTTATGAATGTAATTCTGAATTACAAGTTAATCGCACGTGTCAACACCTGCTAGTATTATCTTGTTTTGTCGTTTATGAGAACAGATGACGATGGATAAACTGAGTCTGAGTAAGGTTAAGAATAGCTCATCTTTGTTTGTCAGAGGCTTTGGTGAATCCAGAAGTTCAACCGTCAGGTGGGAGCACCTCACAATGAAGAAAAAACATTAGGCGTGCACGTGATGTATGGAGGTGTTGGGTTGGGTTTGGTCTGCCCGCTGGATAGTTGCACAAGTCGTACTGGTTCAACAGATTTTCATAAGATAGTATGACTATGGAAGAGTCTTGTGTGTTTAATTTCGTATAGGAATATCTGACTTTTGTGAGTTTATATCTCGATAATTTGACTTCTTTTCTCATATTTGTGAGATATAAAGTCCAGTTATGAGTGTATATCACAGTGTTCCCGTGGCTCAGTGGTTAGAGCATTGCGTTAGCAGCGCTAAAGGTTGTGGGTTCAATCCCCAGGGAAACACATGTACTGATAATAAATGTATGCTTTGGATAAAAGCGTCTGCTAAATGCATAAATGTAAATATCACACAATTATGACGTTATAACTCGCAATTGAAAGAAAATAGTCAGAATTTTTAGATAATTGTTGCAATAACCAATGATTTTTAGTGCTGTAATACTGAAGCACCGCGTATGCTCGTGATCCCGTCTCAAGATATGAACCACACATAAACATGATCTCATCTCTAGAACCTGCTCTGAGAGTCACTTTCTTCATGAGCATTAACATTTATTCCTGCAGAAAAAAACTGTCCGTCGTATCATATACAAACAGCAACCCTTCAAAATAAAGTTCGGTTTATGAACTTGACAGATGGAATGAGTACTACTACTACTTATAATACATGTATTATTAAAACATTATTTTTAAAGGTATATTTACCATTACCAGAATAAATGATTTACTATAGAATTTAGTTTAGCAGAAAAATTTAAATACACAACAGAATTTCTTAAAAGAAAAAAAACTATAATAAATTATTACACATTTCTAAAAATAAATTAATTAGAAATTATTTTGATTTAATATTTGGTAAAAAATATTTAGGTAATTTAATTTGAGAAAAAATAAAACCTATCTAATTTTATTAATTAAAATGTAATTTTTGTTAAACGTTTAATAAATTGCTGTTTATTATATAATATAAGTTTCATCATTTCAATTAATTAGACATGTTTTTGATTAATACTATTTTATTTAACCATTAAAAGAGATTCTATAAAAAACATAAAATAAAAAATAAAAAAACAGAATCCAGAAAAATGTAAACAGAAAAAAATAAATAAAAAGGATTTCTTTGGGCCCTAATTTTTTTCTTTTTATTTCCACTTATTTATTTAGTTCTGGAGAAGGGCTTCCAAACGGTTGAGAGAAGACACACGTAAGACATGTTGTTGTCTAGGAGAAACCATGGCGATTTCTCTTTTGGTAACACACTAACATTTCCTACGACAACAGCTCTACATAAGCTCTTCTTGTTCTAGCAGCTCAAATGATTTTGAATGGACTAATGGGCTGGATGATGAAGCCTTTACAGTACTCGAGGGGAGGGTCTGTGCTGAAACGTCCTGCTTGGCAGCTCTGGGACTCTGGGAATAAATGACACCGGGGCCCTCTTTATGCTGAAGCTGGCCGGGAATGCAAAGTCTTTTTTTCCCTCCTCAGACACCATTATCAGCGGTGCAATATTCCCTCTGCTGCACCCATTGTGCGCTCGCAGGCTGGACGTCACGAGCGAGACCCATCCGGCCGGCGTTTGTCTGAGGAGAGATTTGACCAAACAGCCACGAACTCCAGAGGAGAATGTTTTCCAGGATATGCCTGCAGAGAACTTTAAAGACTACTTCTCTCTCTCTCTCTTTAAGTCTTTGGTCTTCTAAACTCTTACTCGGAGAAGCCCGGTGTCCCTGCAGTTAGCATAACGTAGTACACATCTTTCGACAGGAGAGACGTATGCTGCTAATGCAGCCTAGCATGCTTTCTTTAAACTGATGATCAAAAGGTTTGTCCCGGATATAGAGCCTCTGTAGTTTCCTCTAGCTCTTGTGCACATCGTCACTAGCTTGCATTGCCCTTCCTTCCGCTTGAATGTTTCTCTGAACTCATGCCCAGAACATTCTGCGGCACACAAACACCCATGCTTATATACTGCAATACGTAATTAGGGCATAATGTTCTCATTGTCAATCAAAAAAGCAGTGTTTGTTCAACACCATAGAGTTTATTTGCTCTATTGAAAGTTCAATACTGATTTTAATATTGCTTGCTAGGAGTGTTGTATGTATGGTGATAGAAGAATCGCAGAGGTTCAAAATGAACAAAAAAGTTCATCAAATTTGTCAGGTTTTAGGTTTAAAGGCAACTTTAATGAAAGGTTTTGATCCACTTGACAGTATATATACAAGTAATGCCTACAGTTTGAATGGATTAAAGACTTGCATAAATATATTCAAGGTGGAATCTTTTATTAAACCTGGCATTCGTTGAATTTCTCTAAAGCACATAATCCATCTAAGAGTTCTCGCATGATTACTTCCCAAAATGTTTCAGCCTGGTTAAAATTGCATTCCAGACATTTTCACTGTCACCTGTTCCTCTGGACTCTCATTAAGGATGTCATCATCGATCACCGTGCCACTGTTCGTTATTTATATCTTGTTTCTTAAAAAAAAAAACTATAATATTATATCTAATTACATGCTCCTTTGTCTATAGTGTCTAAAAATATGCATTATGCACTCTAACACAACCAGTTTCCTCATTATTTCTTTAAAAAAAGCAAATGTTCCATCATACAAGCTTCTTTTAAAGACCTTACTAGATTAAGTCATCCTGATAGTGAGCTGGTAAACCGGGCTCAATGAAAGCGCTTGGAATTAAAATAATTCTGCACGTGGAGGCTGAAATCAGATTGCTTGGTAATTATCTTTGGGGACTTTTAGAGTACTGCATTGTACCAACCACTACACTTGAATAGAATTCAAACGCATTCTTTCAGGGGAGGAAGTTATAATTCACACATCTCTCATAGAGTTCGTAGGTGCATTTCAGTTGGTGTACTTAAGCGCCGTTTTATGCCATTTTGTAGTATAGTGGTGTGAATAGAGTAGGTTGTGCATTCACAATGAAATCACAGCTTTCCTTACGCAATGTGACGCTGCGACACGTGATAAAAGGTATCTTTTCCACATTAATCCGAGTTTCTCTCTAAACAGCCGTGACAAGGGATTCTATTTTAGAAATCATTTCTATTTTCTGCGATAGAGCAACACCATAAACTGAGACAATGATAATTACAGGTATTGTGCTTTATTTAATGTTAACGTGTCTAATGTGAGTATAATTTTGCGTGACCTTTATAGCCATACTGAAAACAACAAAACATAGTACCTCATATCCTGAAAATAAATTAAACTCATGTTAAAACTGTGAACTCATTGCAAAATGTGTAGGCCTATTCCATAATACTACGGTCACATATGTACATGTAATAATGTTTAAAAGAGTTAATATTTATGAATTAGATTATAACCCTATCCATTCCATTGGGAGTGTAGTGCCCGCCCACACATGCTTCTGATTGGCTGTGAAATTTGATCGATTTTCTTGTGTAGTCGTATCGCATTTGGTGTGGACCGATTGCTTGATTGTGGAATCTTGTCATGTCACATAGTGTGCCACACACGTCCTGAAAAGTGAAGATTAGAGATGTCTGTTCGATTTAACCGGATCTTCTTATTGAACCAGTTCACCGAATCAGACTGAATCGTTTGAAACGGTTCACGTCTCCAATACATTTACATTTACATTTATGCATTTAGTAGACGCTTTTATCCAAAGCGACTTACAGTGCATTCAGGCTATATATTTGTATTGTCAGTATGTGTGTTCCCTGGGAATCGAACCCACAACCTTTGCGCTGCTAACGCAATGCTCTACCACTGAGCCACAGGAACACGTAAGTGAACACAGTAAGCACTAATCCACAAATGACTTAAGTTATTCACTTTTTTAACGTGCCTGACACTCCCTCTGTCTTGAAATAAACCAATACCCCGCAGTTATTACTCTACTCAAACAGTACACTGAGTGAACTGATGATAAACACGAGCAGAGCAGCACGTGTGCCGAACGAACAGCACTGCTAGAACAGTTCTCGAGGCAAGAACCGGTTGCAGCAGTTTTTGGATCCACAGTACACTGAACCGAGAACCGTTTCTTTCAGACACGTCCGATTTGAGAACCGATGATCTTATGATACTGCGCATGAGTGTTATTTTTCAAGTGGACGAAAAGCATGTTATCCAAGTATTTTGTTAAACATCAGAAATTGTGATAAATTGATATTTTATTTTATACAAAAAAAAAAGCTGAATGTATCTAATCTGTGTACTTTGTTCAGTTGAAGATGGTTAGGTTATAGGCCAAAAGGGTTTGTCAAGGATTTTGGACCATAATTAAGACTAATAGGAATAAGGTGTGCTGTGCTGCAATTATAGTTAATGATGACACATTCACAAATTGAGTTTGTATGAAATAACTGATGATGAGCACGAGCAGAGCAGCTGATACACGTTGTACCGGTTAGAGCGGTTCTCGTTCTCGAGTCAATAATCGGTTGCAATGGTTTTCGGATCACCAGTACACTGAACCGAGAACTGTTTCTTTCATACACGTCCGATTTGAGAACTGATGATACTGCGCATGCGTGATTCAGCAAACAGTGATTGCCTTCTATGACTGACATAGCACGTCTGAACCAAGCTAGTCCTTTTGGACAACTGATTATGTGCTAATGCTATGTCATGGGTAAAACGTAAGTTTATTTAATAACAAATAAATCTCAAATAGCACTGTATTTGGGTGCTTGCAAAACTTAATTGTACACTTTAAAGATCATGATTATGATGTTTTAACTGACTGAAGTTATGATTACTGACTTTATATATTTGAATGTGTATTTTCATCCCGGCCCGGGACGATAGATTATATCATCATGTCATCGCGAATGATGTCATTACGTTAGGGCGTAAAATTTTTTTTTGAACTGGTTCATTGAAACGAACTGTCCGAAAGAACTGGTTCGCAGAAAATAACCGACTTCATCACTAATTTTGATCGCTATCTGGTGGCTGGTTGCAGTATAGTTTATAAACCCTGCACTCTCCATGTAAACATATGGGACAAGACGTGAACTAAACAAAAAAAAAACTAAGTCCACTTAATCCATTTTTCACAAAGATGGTTTCTGTAATTTTAGGTGGTTCTTATAACACTGATGTATGTTCAATTGTTAGTTTGATGCTATAAATAATGGGGTGTGGTGTCATGATTGTGAGCTTGTGATTGGGTTTACTGGAGTTTGAGCAGAGTTTAATACCGAGGCTCCACATCACTATCACTATAACACAGACTCTGGCTCCAAAATAATCAATACTGCATGGACTCCAGCTCCAAATGACGTCATTTTCGCAAGATGACAGTGGCCATACTTATCTTCACTTCCTTCCACTATAGAAAGTGATGTGTCATCCATCTTTCTTTACAGTCTATGGGACATGGTGTTATGTAGGGCAGGCTATCAGATGATGCAAGATGACAAATTAACTTTCTAAGCTTCATACACTAGATGGTAGCATACTATACTCGCATAGTGTACTTTAGTCATTTGGGGCACAACTCATGTCGTTAACAACTTAATCATTAACACCAATTAATGAAGATCTAGTAATTTAGTTAATGCAAAAAAAATGTATTGTGATAAAAATTTTTTTTTCAAAATGACAGTTTTACAATTGTTTCTTTGTTTCTCTCAGGTAATGCCAGATTCCTGTGAATTCTGTTTTGAAACTATAGTAAGGAAAATTTCACCTGCGTCCTCAATTCCCTTTTATAGTCCAAATGGATTCCTATAATTTCCACTTTGAGAAGATGAGTAACCTTGACCTACACCCTCTGAGTCTTCCGGTCAGTCGACTGTCCCCGGCCAAGTCCACTAGTAGCATTGATCAGTATAACCATCACCACAGCAAAGGCGACTCAGCCTATAGCTCATTCTCCGGTGGTTCCACAGTCCCTGATTACCCTTCTCCTTTTCCACTGGATGAACTCCAGTCGCAAAACTTGCACTACAAAGTTAAAAACAGCCCAACCTTTCTTGATTCGGATTCCAAGAGCATGGACCACCTTTACCGTTCCATGGAAACCGTTGCAAAAGAGCATCACTGGAGCAGCGGTGGCCTCACTGACATCAAAGATCCACCAGTTCATATGCATCTATTACCCCCACCACCACCACCACCTCCTTCCCGTCTGAACAGTTTTGTAACAACCAGAAACCTTGTAAACTCAAGGTTACGTCATAGTCCTGAAGGACAACTTGCTGACCTTTCTACATCGCAGAAGACAAGTAATTCAGAGGTCTGTGGTGTCCGGGCTGAGCCTGTCTATGGTCGCACATTTTCACAGCTTAAAGATCACCTCAAGCAAGATCCACCAAAGTCTACAGGAATTTTAAATCGATTCCCTCAGCAAACCTGTCAACCAGAGCACTTGCAGCAGTCTTGGAGCAGCCAATCCGAAAGTCAACGGAAGAGGTCGCATTCAGCTTATGGTGGTCCTGTTTCTGAGCACCGGTGTTTTGTGAGTTCCTGCAATATGCCGCAGAACATGATCAGTGGGAGTATTCAGCACAAGGGACCGTTTTATTTTGTTACTGGTGTCTTCAAGTCTTCTGAGCCCAGTGTCGTGCAAGGTGTTGGTGACAGTGCAAGCGTGGAAACCTCCAGTGAGTGGTCTTATAAAGCTCAGCGTAGAAGGCAGAGCTGTCCTGGTGGTCCGAGTGGTAGACTGTTTTTCCAAGAGGAACACAAATTCAGCATTCAGAATAAAGTTGTGGAGCATCCTAATGAGAAGGCACTTCATTCACCTTTCAAGTCAGAGCAGACTACTGAAGTTGTGGAGGACCAGAGGGTCATGAGAAGAGAAACTCCCAGGCATCACTCCACCAGCCAGCCTATCTTCTATTGTGGTCCAGAGGACAATTCATTTGGTCTAACGATGACCCCTGCTCAAATTAAGCAAGACCATACCAGTCATCCCAAGAAAGAAGAACCGATGACAAGAGCTTTGAGGCATCCCCAACTGGTTATCCCAAGTGACAAGATCAGCAAGGAGACTACCCCACTGTTATATCACCTCACAGGAGCAAACAGGGCGTCATATACAGACAAGTTCAAAAACAATAAAGACTGTGGTATAGAGGTCAAGAATCCAGACTGCGTCAAAGATAAACAGAAATCTGGAAATGATGAGCAAGCCTCTCCCAGCAGCGAAAATCGGCAGAGTGAAATATCTAAAGAAAAACAGCCGAATGAATTCTTCTACCCATGCGGTACGTTAGACGACTCCTACAAGAAGTATTATAAGGAGAAGCTGAAAGATGCCCAATCCAAGGTTTTGAAGGAGACTTCATTTAAAAGGAGAGATTTGCAGCTTTCTCAGCCCCACAGGATCAAGCAGCAGACAGACAAAAAGCTTTCTGTCGAACCTTCCGGTCCTTCATTACAAGACATGCTGCCCAACTTGGAGACAACTCCCGTACCACAAGTACACAATTCTCAAGAGTACAGGAAGGACCTTGGTAAGGAGATTGAGAAGGCAATTGAAAAAGAACCAGAGAAGCCACAGAATACTGCTCAACCGCAAGTGCCTCGAGTAGGGAGTAGGAAGCGTTTGACGGCGGATCAGAAGAAGCTCTCTCATTCTGAGCCTGAGAAGCTACACCAGCTGGCCGATGAACCGGCTCATATGACCTGCCACTCTCTTGGCAATGAAGCAGAAGGTCTTCTCTCGGAGGGCGATCATGGTCTAGTGGCTGCTAGACTGAAGATGTTCGAAACACGGGGACGCGCTCTGTCTGCCTCCAACTTCTCGAAATCAACTCTGAAGCACTTTCAGCATAAAGCCTTAGTGGAATACATGGAACGTAAAACTGGTCAAAAGGTCTCTGAGCCCCAGCGTCCAGTTCTACAAGCACCCAGCCACAGGGATTCATCTGCAGAGAGCTATGCTTGCATTTCAGACTCCAAGAAGCTCCACAGGCCTCGCTCCGCAGGTCAGATTCTCGACTCCATGTCAAGTTCTGTTAAATACTCCCAGTTCATCACTGCTAAGCACTCAAGGCAGTCCAGCTGGAGAGAGGAGTCCTCTACATCAGGGAAGTCGGTCTCTGTGGAGAGTCTCCTGGACCAGCCTGAACAACCCAAGTTCTTTCGGACCCGAAGCACCTCGACTCCCCATGCTTTCCAGGTATCTTATAACAACGTTCAACAGAATTGCAGTGTTATGAGAATTCCCAGTTAAATTAATAAGATCCACGACTAACATGTAGATTTTCATATTGCTGTATATGCATAATTTTCTTTTTTTTATAGGTTGGGAAACATCTAGACGAGTTCTCAGCCATTCATAATGAGGCTATTTCAAGGTGATCTATTATTGCTGTGTAGGATGGTGATCTAAATGATCTCGGTCTTGCATATATTATTAGGGATGCACAGATGTATGGGCTAATAATTCGTATTGGCTGATTAAAGCAATTATTAAAAACTAAACATCTGATGATCAGAGCCAAATTATATCCCGTCAATCAAAAGGGTGCAAAGAAACGTGTCAGACTTAAAATGTCTCTTGTATAGAATATAGGGCTGTCGAAGTTAGTGCAGTAATAATGCATTAATGCAATTTCATTAAAACAATTAAGCTGTTAACGCAGGTACTATTTGACCACATGAATCACCTGTAGTTCAAGTCAGGGTTGCCAGGTCCACTTTTTTTACGTTCATCAAACAATATTTCTAATGTGCCTCGCTAAAAGCTTTTGTACTTTTTTACTTCTGATAAAAAACTAAATCAAATAATGTACATTTTATCACAAATTCAAACAACAAATGCTGTGTGGATGCTCTTGTATGTGGCATGACAGATCAAGCATCAGCTTGAATATATGCTACATGTTATTGTGTGAAATGAACATGAGTGAACATCAGAAGGTATGTGTAAAAACACAGTACAAGTGTTTCAACTGAAAAGACGCCAATAAAACAGCTTGTGAATGTGATCAATGCATCACTTTGCATTTACCTCAGGATAGTTATCCAGTTTTCATAGTTATTTAGTTACAAAAAACACTAGACAGAGCTTATTTACTGTTTATTGTATATGTTTGTTTAAGTAAATCTGAAAGTTTCTTCAAAAGCTACCATTGTGCAATTGTATTGAATACAAACATTTCAGTTTTGTGATCATTATAACTGAAAGAAATAGAAGTTAAATATAATAGTTTGGGCTCTTTTGATAATTAAAACATCTAATATAGCAATGTACCAAATGAGAGGGTTCCCTGTATATTTTACAGCATTTTTTGTCCTTAAGAAAACCAATCTGCATCAGCAGGTTTTGTTTTGAATAATCAGAATGAATAATCAGAATCTGAATCGTATCAGCTGAGAAATTTAGTATCAGTGCATGTCTATTATTACCACAAATTGAATGCTATCAAGCTTAATTAAAGACATACAATGACACATTTTATTTTTCAGCATTCAAAGAAAAGTAGAGGAAGATACAGCAGTCCATCACAGTCACACAGCATCTGTCCCTGATGAGCGGCACGTACAAGTCAGAGCTTCAAGAGGGAAATCTATGGAAGAGCTTGGTGGATCCAGGGTCACAAGACCTGAAGTTCTCAGCAAAAGTTCAGAGCAGCTCGACCAATTTCAGGGCAGGCCTGGTACAGAGAGGAGAACAGAGATGTCATTTCTTGCTGAAGGAAGGTGCACACAAAGGAGGATTCCCAGCTCTGGAGAACACACGGATATCTCTCAAGCAGGCCCTGAGAACCAGCTCTTAACACATATCGTAAAGCATGTGTCCTCTAATGATGATGAAATCCATGCAACTTCACACAATGGACGAAAAAATAAAGAAGACATGGCTCTGTCGATGCCCAGTCACTCCAGGCTGGAAGTCAGGTACATCTGAATCCATTGTTGGATTTATTAGTGGTGCTTGTGAAGGCAAATCTCTGCAAGTACTGTTACTTTTGATCATTCTTGGTTAGGTGTTTTAGTTTTACATTTCGGTGGTTATTACATTACTTAATCTACTTCTATATTATTGCTTCTAAACTAAAATATTGAACTCGGGATCATTCTAAACTAAATCCTGAGTTACTGTATGTTTCTTCACACCGTTATATCTCTTCTGGGTTAGGGGTAAGTATTGGGAATTAAAGTTTCAAGGTTTTAAACGTGCACAAGGCCTGGGCTAAAGGGTTCTTATTTGCAGCTTATTTCAACAATGGCTCGTTTCACTCCTGTGCATCAGAGTTCATCTCAAGCATGGAGATACGCGTGTTTACAGTAGCATCAGTGTTTTACTTTCAGAATGTGGCCTCAAATGCTAAACGAAATGCATTATAGCGCCAAATATACTGCAATTCAAAAGTGTTTTTTTAAAAAGTCTTACACTCATCAATCAATAATACAGAAAAACACTAATATTGTGAAATTTATAATATTGGTTTCCAACACTGATAATAAATCAATGATTTCTGAAGATCATGTGACACTGAAGACTGGAGTAATAATGCTGAAAATACAGCTTTGATCACAGCAATACATTATATTTTTAAGTATATTAAAATAGAAAACCAATATTATAAATTGTAATAATATTACTGTTTTTCTGTATTTTTGATCAATTAAATGCAGCCTTGATGAGCATAAGAGACTTCTTTAAAAAAAACTAATTGTTAACAATTCGTTAAACGGTTAACAAATTAACAGTAAAACACATTTTACCGATCCCAAACTTTTGAATGGCGGTGTAATTCCCACTGTAGCATAAAATAGTACAGGTGTAACAGCGCAGTGTTTCATAACTTAGGGTAAAAAAGGTGCGATGTCCCTTTAAAAAATGACAAGTGTAAAACATTACTACACGCAGGGTTTAAAAAAATGGGATATATGTGTGAAACTCCCAAAAGAGTGCCAGTAAGCAACAACCTAGCAACTCCCAGAGCCATAATGGCTGTATTGAAGGTTTTCTTTTAATATGATGTTTATTTTGATCTATTTCAGCAAGCAGCAGGACGTTAGTCCTCAAGATAAGAGTGAGAGATCTCTCTCTAGTCAAGCGGTTTCTCTCAGTCATGGAGTCACAACAGATCCCAGTCTGTGGATCTCAGCTTCGGTGATAAATGAGGTCGAGGCAAACTATAGGCCATCTACTGAATCAGCAACTGAACCCCAGAATGCACCGCGCAGCCCATCTGGTGAGAGCGAAACCACACCAATCACAGCACCTCCAGAGTCCAGCCTGGTACCTGCACTTAATAGGGAACAAGACGGGACCGTAAAGAAGGAAGACGGCGCTGTTGTGAAGGACGGGAGCTGTTCAGCAGACAAACTGTGGGAGTGGGAGGTGCTGGTTCAGGACGTGGTCTCAGCTGACCAATCATTAGCTCGCGTTCTTTACCCCGTAACCAATAGGAAGACTGCAATCATGCTGATGGAGCAGCTGTTATCTGAGGATACTCCTCTAATGGAGGAACACTACAAGAAAAAACAGGAGCAGAAGGTTAATAACCCAGAAAAAGCTGCTCACAGGTGACTACTGCACCTCTGTCAAATACACGTATCAGAAGAATCCTGTTTTAAATGTGCATGTGATTAAAATAAATGGCTTTGTTCTAAAACCTTAACTCTCTCTTACAAAAACTGTATTTGAACAAAACAGTAATTAGGGAACTTACTGTTTGCCAATTAATAGTTTTACTGTAGCATTTTGACAGTCTTTTACTGTTAAAAAACATGACATTTTTTCACAGTGTATACTTGGCCTAGTAAGCTGCCTACCTAGACAGTATTTTAAGGCATCGTAGACAGATTGAACACTGACCCAAACGACAGGTTCACAGAGAACGTGATCTCTGCAACAAGCCAAGTCAAATAAATCATCCAAGCTGGTTTAATGTAATAAATAAGACCCAACGTTTGTGTAATATGTATTTGATGTTTAGTGCATTATTAGAATATTAAATGGATTGTGAAGCATGTTAATTGTATTTGGAACAGAGCACATTTTTCGATTTGATACGGAGCTCTTCATATCTCACTCAAATCAGTTTTATTATATTATATTTCCACTGCATGTTTATTTTGCATATTTATTTTTGTTTTTAAAGCACTGAGATGCCAGAAGATGACAAACCCCTGAACCTTTCGTCATCTGTGAACGATCAATCTGTTCCCTCAAACCAGAAAGATGTCCCGAGCAACAAAGATATCATCGATAAAAAGGTACTCTAAAGAATCATATACACACACACACACACACACACGCATACACGCGCACACACGCGCACACACACATACACACACACACACACATACACACACACACACATACAGTGTTGGGAAGGTGACTTTGGAAGTGTATTAGGTTACAGATTACAAGTTACCCAATTTCAAATGTAATAAGTAGTGTAACTATTCCAGTTCCTTTATTAATATAATGTAACTTTTCTAAATTTTGAAACATGTAAATCATGCCGGTTTATCTTTACAGTATTCAACACTGATTACTGTCAGACATTCACAATCCTTCTTCACTTGAACTAAGATTATAATAATTCAATTTTAAAGCTCCAGCACCTCTTGTTAACAAGAGACTATTTAATAGTTATGATACTGTTTTTGAAATCAATTCTTTGCATAGATATGACGGGAAATACTGGCATCTAACAGCGCCTTGGAAAAAACTGTTCATCTTAAAAATCAATCATATGCATAAACCCACATGGGAAATAAAACAGTTAAGCATGTGTCCTAAACTCATTGCGGTCTCATATTTTAAAGCAGACGATGACATTTGAGAAAGAAACTGAGGCGGACAGTATTTCTACTGTAGTTTTTCTTTACAAAACTTGAACTTCATAACATTCAAAGCATAATATTGTACTTTTTCCTGCACTACGTTTCATATTAAATATCATTTAATACTTAATTACGTTAAACATTTTGTACTTTTTTACTCAAGCAATTCTAAGATTTTCTTGAGTTCAAGAAAGTACAATGTTTTTAATGTTCTTGAGTATTAAAGGTATTAAAAAAACCACAGTAACACTTTATTTTAGGGTCTCTTAACTAATTGCTTATTAGCATGCACATTACTAGAATATTAGCCATTTATTAGTAATAATTAAGCACATATTAATGCCTTATTCTACATGACCTTATTCTACATCTCAAATCCTACCCAATACCTAAACTTCACAACTACCGCGCTGACTATTAATAAGCAGCAAATTAAGAATTTATTGAGGGAAAGGTTGTAGTTAATATGTTCCCTATTCTAAAGTGTTACCAAAACATCTTTTATTTATCAAATGTATTGCAGTAATTAGTATGACATTATGCTTTGGGATGTAGTGAAGTCAAAGTTTTCCAAAGGAAATCATTTTTCACCACTTTATCAATTTACTTGAGTAAAGTAAAAATACTTCTACTGTCCACCTCCATATCTGCGTATGAAAATATTCAGATGTAACCCTTTGTAATCGTTACTGAGAAGAAATGTGACGTTATATTGCACTTACTTATGAAAATGTGAACAGATTAGGTTGTAGAGAAGCGCGTGTCTTTACCGCAGAGCTCGTAGCAAAGGTCTGTGGGGGAAATACATTTATATTTACATTTAGTCATTTAGCAGACACTTTTATCCAAAGCGACTTACAATTGGGGAGTACATAAAGCGATTAATCTTGAAGAAGCAAACATACAGAGGAAGTGCCAATAACACCAAGTCTCAGGCATTGTTCAAATAAATACAAGCTAGCAAGGGAAGGAGAGAAAGAGAAAGATGAAGATTTTGAAAAAGTAAATTTTATATATATATATATTTTTTTTTTTTGATGATGATGAAGTCAAGTAGTGTTGAAAGAGATGAGTTTTCAGTTGTTGCTTGACGATTGACAGGGATCCAGCAGTCCGGATGGGGATGGGAAGATCATTCCACCGGCCAGGAACGGTGAACGAGAATGTTCTGGAGAGTGATTTTGAGCCTCTCTGTGATGGTACCACGAGGCGTCGCTCACTAGCAGATCTCAGACTTCTGGAGGGGATGTAGATTCGTAATAGTGAGTGGAAGTAGGCGGGGCTTCTGGAGGGGATGTAGATTCGTAATAGTGAGTGGAAGTAGGCGGGGCTTCTGGAGGGGATGTAGATTCGTAATAGTGAGTGGAAGTAGGAGGGGCTTCTGGAGGGGATGTAGATTCGTAATAGTGAGTGGAAGTAGGAGGGGCTTCTGGAGGGGATGTAGATTCGTAATAGTGAGTGGAAGTAGGAGGGGCTTCTGGAGGGGATGTAGATTCGTAATAGTGAGTGGAAGTAGGCGGGGCTTCTGGAGGGGATGTAGATTCGTAATAGTGAGTGGAAGTAGGCGGGGCTTCTGGAGGGGATGTAGATTCGTAATAGTGAGTGGAAGTAGGCGGGGCTTCTGGAGGGGATGTAGATTCGTAATAGTGAGTGGAAGTAGCCGGGGCTTCTGGAGGGGATGTAGATTCGTAATAGTGAGTGGAAGTGGGCGGGGCTTCTGGAGGGGATGTAGATTCGTAATAGTGAGTGGAAGTAGGAGGGGCTTCTGGAGGGGATGTAGATTCGTAATAGTGAGTGGAAGTAGGAGGGGCTTCTGGAGGGGATGTAGATTCGTAATAGTGAGTGGAAGTAGGCGGGGCTTCTGGAGGGGATGTAGATCCGTAATAGTGAGTGGAAGTAGGCGGGGCTTCTGGAGGGGATGTAGATTCGTAATAGTGAGTGGAAGTAGGCGGGGCTTCTGGAGGGGATGTAGATTCGTAATAGTGAGTGGAAGTAGGCGGGGCTTCTGGAGGGGATGTAGATTCGTAATAGTGAGTGGAAGTAGGAGGGGCTTCTGGAGGGGATGTAGATTCGTAATAGTGAGTGGAAGTAGGAGGGGCTTCTGGAGGGGATGTAGATTCGTAATAGTGAGTGGAAGTAGGAGGGGCTTCTGGAGGGGATGTAGATTCGTAATAGTGAGTGGAAGTAGGCGGGGCTTTCTGGAGGGGATGTAGATTCGTAATAGTGAGTGGAAGTAGGCGGGGCTTCTGGAGGGGATGTAGATTCGTAATAGTGAGTGGAAGTAGGCGGGGCTTCTGGAGGGGATGTAGATTCGTAATAGTGAGTGGAAGTAGGCAGGGCTTCTGGAGGGGATGTAGATTCGTAATAGTGAGTGGAAGTAGCCGGGGCTTCTGGAGGGGATGTAGATTCGTAATAGTGAGTGGAAGTAGGAGGGGCTTCTGGAGGGGATGTAGATTCGTAATAGTGAGTGGAAGTAGGAGGGGCTTCTGGAGGGGATGTAGATTCGTAATAGTGAGTGGAAGTAGGCGGGGCTTCTGGAGGGGATGTAGATTCGTAATAGTGAGTGGAAGTAGGCGGGGCTTCTGGAGGGGATGTAGATTCGTAATAGTGAGTGGAAGTAGGCGGGGCTTCTGGAGGGGATGTAGATTCGTAATAGTGAGTGGAAGTAGGAGGGGATGTAGATTCGTAATAGTGAGTGGAAGTAGGCGGGGCTTCTGGAGGGGATGTAGATTCGTAATAGTGAGTGGAAGTAGGCGGGGCTTCTGGAGGGGATGTAGATTCGTGATAGTGAGTGGAAGTAGGCGGGGCTTCTGGAGGGATGTAGATTCATAATAGTGAGTGGAAGTAGGCGGGGCTTCTGGAGGGGATGTAGATTCGTGATAGTGAGTGGAAGTAGGCGGGGCTTCTGGAGGGGATGTAGATTCGTAATAGTGAGTGGAAGTAGGCGGGGCTTCTGGAGGGGATGTAGATTCGTAATAGTGAGTGGAAGTAGGAGGGGCTTCTGGAGGGGATGTAGATTCGTAATAGTGAGTGGAAGTAGGAGGGGCTTCTGGAGGGGATGTAGATTCGTAATAGTGAGTGGAAGTAGGCGGGGCTTCTGGAGGGGATGTAGATTCGTAATAGTGAGTGGAAGTAGGCGGGGCTTCTGGAGGGGATGTAGATTCGTAATAGTGAGTGGAAGTAGGCGGGGCTTCTGGAGGGGATGTAAGTTCGTAATAGTGAGTGGAAGTAGGTGGGTGCTGAGCCTGTGGTTGTTCTATATGCAAGCATCAGTGTCTTGAACTGGATATGAGCTGCAACTGGTAGCCAGTGCAAGGAGACAAAGAGAGGTTGTAACATGGGCTCTTTTGGGCTCGTTGAAGACCAGTCGTGCCGCTGCATTCTGAATCATTTGTAGAGATTTGATTGTGTTTGATGGAAGTCTTGTGTCTTCTGTCACACAGAGGCGGCTGATAGCACACATCGAGGAGCGCGTGCGGCGTCTGGAGGAAGAGCGCTCCTCCGTCCAGAGCGAGGAGAAGGTGAACGGGGAGCGGGGCGATGCTCTGGAGACTCTGGTACGAGAGAGCTGTGCGTCAGCCGAGCTGGAGCGCTACACACAGTTCATAGAGGACCTGGAGCGTGTGGTCAGCTTGCTGCTCTGTCTGTCGGCTCGTCTGGCCCGTGTGCAGAACGCCCTCAGCACTGCAGACGACAGCATGGACGCCGAGGAGCGAGTGAGTGAGCGAGTGAGAGTCATGTGTTGATGGTGTCAACACTGCCTGACCGAAACTCTTCTTAGGTTTCGATGACTTTTACGATCACTGTCCTCATGTGATAAATATTTGAACAGCAAACATTACGAAGCACCATCATGAGGAACCCAATCAAATCATCTCTCAGCTTTTATGATTATTACTTTTGTTGATTTGTTTCACAAATATATTATTAAAACAGACACTAACTCCGCATGCACACATTAAATTATCACAAGTGTCAGTAGAGACATTTATAATATTACAAAAGATTAAAATGAATGTTGTTCTATTCATCAGAGAATCCTAAAAATGTTTCAATGAAAATATGAAACAGCACAACTGTTTCAACATTGATGATTGATAATAATCAGAAATATTACTTGAGCAGCAAAATCATCATATTAGACTGATTTCTGAAGATCACGTGACACTGAAGACTGCAGTAATGATGCTGAAAATACAGCGTTGATCGCTGGAATAAATTATATTTTAGCATATATTCACATAGAAAACAGCTATTTTAAATTGTAATAATATTTGACAATATTTCTGTTTTACTGTATTGTGGTGAACAGAAGAGTATTCTTTAAAAAACATTCAAGTCTTACTGACAGACACCAAACCATTGAGCTGTAGTGTAGCTCATAACTTTACTTTTAAATTATTATTGACAATATTCATATGAAGTGTTTCTGTTGCTCACACCTGTTCAAGTTATGTACAAAACCCAAAGTATCTCTGATTCACACAACTATAATTATTATAATAATGACAGGAATTATTACATAGCTGACGAACGATAAAAACATTGATGGCTAATCAAAATCCATCTTACATTTTTCATTTTTGGTGTTAATGTCTAAATATATGGTAACACTTTACAATAAGGTTCATTAGTTAACATGAACTAAGAATGAACAATAATTCTCCAGCATTTATTAATCCTAGTTAATGTTCATTTCAGCATTTACTTATGATTATTAAAATCATGAGGTGTGTTTGTTAACATTAGATAATGCACTGTGAACTAACACGAATAAACAAATGTATTTTTATTAGCTAACATTAACAAAGAGTGTAATAAATGCATTGTTCATGTTAATTAATGCATTAACTAATGTTAACAAATGACACCTTTATTGTAAAGTGTGTCCAAATATATATCTAAATGCATAAAGAAGTAAATTGCAGTTAGTTTGGGATATCTGGAGGTCATTTCTGATGTCTGAACGGTCTTCTCATGCACTGAAACCATAGTTTGTGAAGATTGTGCTTATTTTGTATCAAAAGTATTGGTGAAAACTAGTCATTTATATTTAAGTAAAAGTGAAAATATCACAAAATACATGAAGATAATAGTTTATATTTTATTAGAATTGAATGATATAATATTTCTGGACAGACAAAAAAAAACAGATGTGCAATTTTCCTGTTTTATATTGCCTTGTAGTTTATGTAGTAATGAGAAATGTGACCCTGGAGCACAAAAGCAGTCTTAAGTCTCTGGGATATATTTATAGCAATAGCCAAAAATACATAGTATGGGTCAAAATTATACATTTTTCTTTTATGCCAAAAATGATTAGGATATTATGTAAAGATCATATTCCATGAAGATATTTAGTACATTTCCTACTGTAAATATATCAAAACTTAATTTTTGATTAGTAATATGCATTGCTAAGAACTTAATTTGAACAACTTTAAAGATGATTTTCTCAATATATAGATTTTTTTTTGCACCCTCAGATTCCAGATTTACAAATATTGTCCTTTCATAACAAATCATACATCAGTGGAAATCGTATTTATGAATCTGTTATGTGATGTATAAATCTCAGTTTCGACATGTACCCTTATGACTGGTTCTGTGTCACTAAAGAGCAGGATTGTGACTCTTCCGACAGGAATCTCTGGACAGCCGCTACCGTCTCCTGTGCAAACAGAGGGAGGACGCCACAGACTTGAAGGAGAACCTGGACCGGCGGGAGCGCCTGGTGTCCACCTTCCTCTCCAGACAGCTGACGGACACACAGCTGCAGGAGTACCGGCGCTTCATTCAGACCAACGCCTCCTTACTCATCCGTCAGAAAGACCTGGAGGAGAAACGGCGTTTAGGAGAGGAGCAGCTCGAGGCCTTGCTCTGCAGCTTCCCTCCATGACTCGGTCACGCCTGAAGCTGCTGTGTGTTTGAGACTGAGATTTGTGCTACTACTAAACCATGGGACGCTTTATTGAAGAGCCCAGGATGACAAATGCACTCTAAAATCAAGACCAAAAACAGAAGAAAAGCACTTTTGATCATAAACTGCACATGGATATTATAATCCATGATCATTCGTATTTATTTCAGGGCTTCATTATTTCATTCATGCCCGTTTGTCCTGTAATTTCATTCGCCACTATCATGTCACGTGTATTTAATGAAGTATTTTATCCAGTTTTAAAGATGAAACGCCTGAAGTCTGTATTATTTAACTGCAATCATTGCCAGTGTTGGGGAAAATAATGCATTATTGCAAAAATTGCATAATACAATATTGCGTTACTCTCTAAAAAAGAAAAAGTAACTAATTGTGAAAAGTAATGTTACGTTTTTCTCATCTGGCCTGGGCTTGCTGGTTTGATTTTAATATAAAAAGTAATATTTTTATCAAATGTAAAAGCGCTTGCGCACAAAGTGAAATGCATACGCGTTAGACCTGAAGGAAATATGAATTCACGTCTGTACAGAAGAAACCACGGCTGTTGTTCTGGATCACATGAAGAAAGTTCATTAATATGAATGTCACGTTTATCTACAGTCTTTTTGTTTATTAGCGTGGTTGAATTGCATCATCGATGGACCTTGTCAGTCAATAAATGGGAAAGAAAGTCATTGACATAACTCGTTTGAAACAGTAACTTTAACTGTTTAACTGAATCTGATGATGTTACCTCAGCAGCTGACGTTACTGACACACAAGTCACGGTCATCTTCTTATTGCTTCCATAAAACACCAATATGATCACTAGAAGAAACCAATGCTCTATCAATAGTAATAATGCATGTATTATTAATAATCATTGGAAAAGATGTGCATTATCTGATAAACATAACATGCAAGGCAGCAACAACAAAACAATACTGTGACGAGTTTAGATTCAATGACTGTCACTAAATAAACTGAAATATAGATAAGAGTTGATGGATAAAATCCTGCACCAATCACAATTCAGCAATCAGAAAGAAATACCAATCTGAATACTGTATGCAAAGATTGCAATGATGTCTCATTGGTTTTATTGATGTTAAAGGTTGAACATATATTTCATACGCATTGGTCTGAATTAGGTTCATACGCTGGGGAACAGGGTTAGAATAAACCTAACCGGAGCATTTACGTAATATCAGCATAACACTGCCTTGCAAATAAATCCTAAATCATTCCTCCGTTCATGTAATGAGCAATTACCCAGCTAACGGCTCGTTCTCTGAACTCGGGCTCAATGCTTGGGAAAGATATGAACTCTGACCAAATCAAACACAATCACTGCTCTCAGATTCACTTTAGATTCATATTCCGTCTATACATATACGGTTTATGTGAAGATTGTTTTAAGTTCACAACATTTTAAGTTGGTATATGCCTATTAACTGTAAAAAATAATGGCTTTCTGTTATACTGTTATGTTGAATAATGTCTCAAATTAAGGGAGAGATGTGTTTATCATCATCAGTATTGATATCAGTGGTACCGGCCTTCATTAATAATAGGCTAATGAGTAAAACGATTCTATTAAACGTGCTGTATATATATATATCATGTGTTTCTACATTAAGCGAACGCTCCAGATCTTCACGGGAACATGAGCTACATGTTTCTGTTCTCTGGTATAGTTTCTGTGCTCAATCATGGATTCACATCAAATATTACTCGTGTTTGAATGTTTAACCGATCAGGGTGATGCTGTGTTTATTCTGGAGACCCGTCAGTGAATGTGTGGTGCACTTTACACTCATTCAGGGCCACACAAACCAGCTTTAAATGCATTTGGGGTTTTTCAGTATGGCTAGGAAACTCTCAGAAATCACTTCTCGTTTTCAGTAGCATTTCTTGTGGAAAAGATGAACATTTGGCTAAATCATACACGTTTTCAGTTCATGTTCATATGTCCTGAAAAAATACCTTTTTCTGTTGTTTTGTCTTGCTGCCATCTTGTGGTTTTCTGAGTATTGTGTTTTTATATCTTGCTGTTTCCAGCTTATTGTCATGTGGAATGCATCAATTCCATTCCCTTTATTTTATTGTGAATAAAATACGTAAATGACTTATCTGTCACCGTGCATCTTAAGTGTTTGTTTCATAAGAACCTGACAGATATTTTAGGTGTATTGCGCATTAAGGCAAATGTTTCTGTAAAAAGGCTTTGTATTAACATAGATTGTGCTTCATAAAGAAAAATAACTTAAATGATTTTAATGTATACATGTCTCCAAGACCTGCAGAGATACAGTGCTGTTAAAGTTTTAGGCGCTTGTGTAAAAATGCTGTGAAATGAGGATGCGGTCATAAATGGATTTTCTTGATCAATTCACTTCTATTAACTAAATGAAATCAACATTTGGTGAGCATCTTTGTGTTTAAAGCAGCGTTTGTCCTTGGTGCACTCGAGCAGAGTTTCTCGAGACAGTTTTTCTGGATTTAGTCTCAGTTTCTTCATGTCATCCAGACAGACTGATGATGATCAAATCAGACAAAAACCTCACTCGATTATTACAATTAATGGCTAAATGAATGTTTGGAAATGTAAACTGATATTTCCTTCTGACCACACTACAGCTAAAGATAAAAATAAACTGACTTAAAAACCATTTTTAGCTGCTGAAAACACTACTAATCATTTAGACCACCACTATATATCATCCATCTTTAAGCTCTGAACTTCAGTAATGTTCTGTAAAGGCTGTCACGCAGGTCAAGGCATGTAGTTTCTCTTCTAATGACAGCGCCGGGAGGAACACGTGACCCGTCTCAAGGGCATCGTGGGAACAAGAAGAGATGCGGCCGGAAGCAAAACTGTTCACTTTCTATCTTGTCATCCATGAGGGCTCATGCTGGCTTTACTCCCAGTTTCTTTCCTCAATCTAAACCGTGTCTTATTAACCACTCCTGATCTCAGATCAGCAATGCAAGGGTGACCTCTAAAACCAAGCACACATGGTCTTCAAGACGAACCGCATCTAGTCAGCTGAGTCTGAATCTGGTCTTATTCAAGAAAAAACTCTCTCATACACAAACTCAAATAAAAGTGCACTCATCTGTGTAAATAAAGACATTTTTGAATAAGAAAGTGTATTTATTGTTTAGGGATGGTTTTCTATGATCATGGCAGTACAGGTTATGCATGATTAACGCATTGTGATCCGCTATAAAAACATGACCTGATTGTGTTCCGATATTAGTTTCACATCTATATTATTTACCAAGACCTTGCCCGCCGTGTTCACAACATCTAAGTTGAACGTGTGCAAACATGCTGACGCCTAAACGGCAGGAAAACAGAACAATTAGACCGCTCCTAATGAGTTACACCAACAATAAGCCCTCATCTGTAATTACATTTAACATCTGAAACCATTATATCATTACTATTACATACAACCACACATAGTACACAATGTTCAAACGCTTGGGGCTGGTAAGATTTTATGGTGCATTTTTTTATAATACAAACAGTGTATTGTGAAATATTAACTATCTTAAAATACCATTTTCTATATGAATGTATGCTAAAATATAATTTTTTCTAGAGATCAAAGCTGTATTTTCAGCATCATTACTCCAGTCTTTAGTGTCACATGATCTTCAGAAATCATAATAATATACTGATTTGCTGCTCAAGAAACATTTATGATTATCGTCGATCTTGAAAACAGCTGTGCTGCTTCATATTTTTGTGCAAACTGCAATACATTTCTTTTTCAGGATTCTTCAATCAATAGAAAGCCCAAAAGAACAACATTTACATGAAACAGAAATCTTTTGTAACATACATATTTTGACTCTTTTGATCAACTTGAAGTGTTCTTGCTGAATTAAAGTCTTGATTTATTCCGAAAGTGGTTTGAACGGCAGGGTATATCGTCGTTCGTATTAAAAACAATCTTTAAATGAACAGAAGTCTTTGGAAGTACACAATTCTTCGAGATCAGATCAAGGCTGGACCACAAAACCAGTCATAAGGGTCAATGTTTTCAAATCGCTTTCCATGGTTTGTTATGATTAGACAATATTTAGCTGAGATACAACTATAT